>JAKUCM010001973.1:0-67059 GCA_023374145.1 Lepidium sativum
TTCCTCTCTTTTTAATTACAAATATATTGTGTTATATTGTTATTAGGTACTGAATATACATATATTTTTTCAATTCAATCATTTGAAAACAATTATCTTATAAAATTACCAAAATTTATAATTTTCCATTCTCTACAAATTGAGACTAGTTTCACTCAATTCTGACACACCGAAAATCATATTTTCTACTATACTTTTGTTATAGTATAAATCATTAACTCAATCACTCATTCACTCAAGCATTCAAATTTTTCTAAAAATAGGAAGTCATTATTCTTTTGATATACCATTACCAGAAATCTCATTTCACAACAATATATATATGGATCCTAACAATAACCCCTCTCAAAATTCTTCTAATTACCCCTTTAACTACTTAAATCCCTACCAATTATCAGCTTCAAAACCAATCTTCCAACCAACCCCAAAACGTACCAAACTATGGTTTTCCACCAAACTTTTTTATGTCATCTGCTGTTCCAAATTATCATCCATATTATTGATCTATGATGTCATATCCATCTCAAGCAGCCCATATTTCTTCTACTTCAACGGGTAATGAAACTGTTCCTAATGTTGGACCAATTGATTTTCCCAATTTTTCTACACAAATGGCTCTTGGTGGTATGACCGATGTTCATGAAAATTCTTCAAATGCAAAAGATTCAACTTATGCTCGCTAGAAATATGTTAAATAGACCATTCATGAAAATTTGGTGCTATTGAGTGGGTGGATTAAATATGGGACATACAACATCATTTGCAAAAAAAAAGTGAATCATACTGGGGTAAAATTGTTGACTACTGTAGTGAGCATTGCTCATTTGACCCTCCGCATGATGGCAACTCTCAAAAATCATTACAACTACATCAACAAAATCTTGGGAAAATGATTGGAGCTTACGATAATGTTAAGCGTATACAACAAAGCGGGTGGTTAGAGAATGATGTATTGGAAAAGTGCAAGAATTATACTCAAGTGGTGGTGATTGAAAAATTCAAATTAGTGAAAGAATGACACGTTGTTCGTGATCAACCACGTTATGGCAGTTATGTAGGAGGAAATACTGGATCAACAAGCAGTGGATCTAAAAGAGATCCCATGACAGTAACACAAGTGATGCTAACTCTGTGGGATCTAATATTCGTCCAATGGGGAGAGATGCATCTAAAAAGAAAGACAAGGCCGCAACTTTGGAAGTGGTCAACAAAGAGTGGAACTCTTTTAGACAATTAAAGGTGCAAGAGTTGGAACGCTTGGAAACAAATATCCATGGACCTAGAAGAGGCAAACAAAATTAAGAAAATGGAAATGTATTTGAAGCAAACTGAAAAGGAGCATCTCAATGACCGTCAGAACAAGATTTTGGAACAGCTTACCAATGATCTATTTGATAATTAAATATTGTCAAGTGTGCTGATATTTTCAATAATGTTTTTTGTCATTTCTACTTCAATAATGTGTGCCTCTGCTTTGCCAGTTCTACTTTAATAATGTATGTATGTGTTATCATTTCTACTTTAGTAATGTATGTCTGTATTTTGTCATTCTATGTAATAATGCATGTTTGTGCTTTGTTGTTTTCTACTTTTATAATCTGTCGTTGTTTTTGTCCACTTATTCACTCAACTACTTGAATTAATGTGTATTTATTAACTTTAACCACTCATTCACTCAACTATTCATTCACTCAACCACTCATTCACTCAACCACTTGAATTAATGTTTATTTATTAACTTCAACCACTTATTCACTCAACTACTTATTCACTCAACCACTTGAATTAATCTTTATTTATAAACTTCAACCACTAAGCCACTCAAATTTTCTATAAATAAAGACTCATTCTTCCTTTGATATACCACAACCACAAAATCTCATCTCACAACAAAATATATCAATGGATCCATCAGACTTTCCTTTTGACATCGAAGCTTACAAAAAGCAATCTGAAATCGGAGAGAGGTATATCGTCAACCGGTTTAGGAAGCGATGAAAGAAAATTGAAGAAGACTATGCCCATTGTATCAAGCTAAAATACTTCAAGCGAGATCATGTCGTGGCAAACCAAAGACTCATTGACGACTATTTTTCCAGTCAACCAACATATGACGATGCAATGTTTTGTCGACGATTCTGGATGTGAAAACATGTTTTCCTTCGCATTGTTGGAGACCTTTCAAGCAGTGACATAATTCATCCAAAGATTTGATGCATCCAAAAAGGAAGGTATATCTCCATTAGCAAAATGTACCACAACCATGCAAATACTAGCGTATGGTGTGGCGGCTGACACAATTAATGAATTTATTAAAATAAAAGGTACTACAACATTGGAATTGTTACGTAGACTTTTTAAGAGAATCATAAACTTATATGAACAAGTTTACCTCATAGCTCCAACTAAAGATGACTTAGAGAGGATACTGCATGTTAGTGAGAAGCGGGGGTTCCCACAGATGATTGAGAGTATTGATTATATGCACTGAGAATGGAAGAATTGTCCTACAGTGTGGGAATGTCAGTTTACTCGGGGATATAAAGGAACCACAACTGTTATTCTTGAGGTGGTTGCATCTCATGATCTATGGATCTGGCATGCCTTTTTAAATGTCTAGGCACATTAAACGATATAAACATTTTAGACCGTTCACCATTATTTGAAGATGTTGAACAAGGAAAGGCTCCAAGAGTGAACTTCCTTGTGAACAACCGTCCGTATAATATGACATATTATCTAGTTGATGGTATATATCCTTCTTATCCAATTTTCGTCAAATCGATTAGGCTTCCTTAAATTGAACCAGACAAGATGTTTGCACAATACCAGGATGGATGTCGGAAGGACATTGAACGTGCATTTTGATTGTTACAAGCTCGATTTAAATCATCCGTGAACCAGCTCGCATGTGGGATATAGCAGATTTCGCTATCATCATGAGAGCATGTATCATATTGCATAATATGATTGTTGAGGTTGACCGAGATACATATGTTCAACATTGGAACAAGTATGATCAATCTAAGGCAAGTGGGTCAAGTACACCGCAATCATTCTCGACCGAGGTGCTACCTGCATTTGCAAATCATGTGCGTGATAGATCCGAGTTGCGTGATTCAAATGTACATCATGAATTGCAAGCTGATTTGGTTAAACACATATGAGAGAATGTTTCGTGGTTAATGAGCTTATTAAGTATGTGAGTTTTATTGTTTGCTTATTTAAAGTATGTGTGTTTTATTAATTGTATCGTATTTGTATATTAACTTTTAGTATTTTTCTTTGTTTTAAAATGAATCTTTCTATTTTAAATTTTTATTATTTATAATATTTATTTTATACCTATAAAAATGAAAACACAAATATAAATAAAATAGAAATATAAAATAAAATGAGTTTGGGGTATGGTGTTGAGTTTTTATCAAAAAAAACCATTGTAGAGAAGAAAATTGTATGGGTGTTGAATTTTAAGGTGGAAGAGGGAGAAAATGATTTGGAAGAAAAAAGATGATGTAGAGGGTGTTGAATTTTTTCACCATTGTAGATAGTCTAGCTTCTTAGTTCAAAAAGATAGGACAACTATGAAACAAATATCAAGGTTGTGATGTACTAAGTAAAACACACTCGCTATTACCAATTCTTGGAACCAAATTAAACATCATAGCTGAGAATTGAATTTCCCATTGCCAAATCATATCCACATAGTGTCCAATGTGTAAATTGATAGGAGAATTAACAATTGCTGTTATTTGTCGATTATCAACTTCAAAAATAACGTGTATAATCTAGACCCCACGTCGATTGCATACTCCATAGCAAGGCGTTGCTTTCAGTTTCTTCAATCGAATAACGCATTTCAAAAAAATCCATACTGCATTGTAAACTGTACATAACTGCCATCATAGTTATGTATTAGCCAAACTAAACCCGAAGGTGTACACCCAACTAGATAATAAAATTTAAATAAGCTCCTAAAACGGAAGAAATCTTCGAGGTATGGTAAAAAAGCTGCCATGCATGGGGGTCGTCAATCATCTTCTTAAACTCCAAACAGTCAACTATCAATTCTAGTTCTGTAATATGTAATGAGAGTAAACATCTCATAGCCCAAAGAAGGGCTTCAAAGTCGGAGTAGAGTAAGGAGGACTTCTCTTATGCTTATAGTTCCCATATTCATGCCAGAAGTCCCACCCGGGAAATAGTACCAATTAAGACCCATGAAGATAACGAAATCCTTCCAAGATGTGTATACCATACATTAGTATCATGTAAAGGACGGCATCATCGTAAGCGGTCTAGATAACACATCCTCCCTATGAACAATATCTCACTTTATAATAGAAGAATAAACATTGTTCTATATTTGACATTGCACTGCTCATTATTTAAAAAATATTTTAAATGTTATACTTTAATTCAAAATTGAATATCTAAAATTCTTATATAATAATTCACGAGTTAATTAACTATTTCTCTGTCCTTGCGACATGTGGTATGAGTAGTGCTTCTTTACTTTCTTTTTATATATTCATTTTATTAAGAAACAAACAATTTAAAACTTCTCCTACGATAGATAAGCAATAAAAAAAACTCCTCCCACGATTTCCACTTTCTCTACCTTCTCATATTCCCTCTTCTCTTTTTTTTTTTCCTTCTAACAAAGGTCTGGATAACAATGCAAAGGAAAAAATGGTAATTTATGGGTTTGTTGTTTCTATATGTATCAACATTTGTTAGTCTCCACTTGCAATCGCTTTCATGTTCTGTATCAAAATTTGTAACTTATTTGGTCGTTATTGAAAAAGTCCAAATTTTTTTTGGTGATGATTTG
The DNA here is from genome assembly GCA_023374145.1 of Lepidium sativum. NCBI lineage: Eukaryota > Viridiplantae > Streptophyta > Magnoliopsida > Brassicales > Brassicaceae > Lepidium > Lepidium sativum. Next base: position 4,835 of record JAKUCM010001973.1, read on the forward strand.
ATTGTAGTTAGATAGGTGGATATTTTTTTCAATGGAATTGGCCTTTTGTTTAAGAGGAATCAATGGTGAAGTTGTTTGGATCACGTATTTAAACAATCGTATTTGAACAAATCCTTTAGGTTGCTTCATATAAATCTCTTCTTCTAAATCTCCATTTAGAAAAGCAGTTTTTACATCCATCTTATGTATTTCTAAATCACATAAAGCGGTAATACCGACTAACATACGTATCGAAGTGACTTTTGTCACTGGAGAATAGGTGTCAAAGAAATCTAAACCTTCTTTTCGCTGAAAACTTTTTACCACGAGGAAAGCTTTATATTTATCGATAGAGCCATCGATTTTTAATTTTTGTTTTTAAAAATCCATTTACTACCGAATGCTTTGAAACCTTGTTGCAGGTCAGTGTTTTCATAAGTATGATTTTGGAGGATAAATTCCATCTCACCATTAACAACTTCTTTCTAGAAGGGCGAGTCAAGTGTGGATATTACTTCAGAATAAGTTCGAGGTTCATTCTCCAAAAGTAGTACCATAAGAAAAGCATCACCAAAAGATTTTTCTTTCCGGGCATGTGTACTTCTGTGAAGTTCGATGATTGGCTTGGGATCTGGTACACTTGTACTGGAAGTACTCGCCTGGTTTCTCAGTTCTTCATGTGTTTGTTTCAAGGATTGAATTGGTTTACACATGAAAACATCTTTGAAAAACGAATCATTTTGATATTCCATTATCGTATTTTTGCGGATATCAGATATATCTGATTTCCATACCAAAAAATGATAACCACTACTATTGTGTGCATAACCGTGAAAATACAATCCACAGTTTTTGGACCTACATTGGCCATTTTAGATGGTGGTACCAAAATTTTTGCAAGACACCCACACATTTTGAAGTATTTGTGAGAAAGTTCATTACCTTTGAGGCATAGCAAATAGCCCGTGAATAAGCCATACTAAAATAAATTTAAACAATCGTATTTATAAAAATTAACATCACTTAACCTTTATATTTAAAATCAAATGTCATATACAATTTTCAACTCCAAAATAAAATAAATTAGTCTAGAAATATTGTTCTATGTTATTGCGCGAGTTACAAATTAGTAGAGATAATTATTTACTTATTCAACAAACAAAAACTGAAAATTAAGGAAAATAAGAGTTTTGCCTTCAATTTCAAGTTTGATGGTTGTCACTCTCAAAGTTGTTCACTCTCAATATTTTGTATATATGGTTAATGGAGGAGAATAAACAACACTAGGAGGTCTTTTCCATTATTATTCCACGAAAATAGTATTAAAAAGTTTGTTTCTAAAATTCACGAAAAGTTGTTTTTGTAGACAAGTTGGTAATCTCTTAAAATATCATTTAATTTTGTTAATAGCGACTGATATCTCAAATTGAAAGTTAAAGTGATTCATATATTATAACATATATATATATATATATATGATGTAAGGGTAAATTCACTTATTTTCAATTTGTTTTGAGTTGTAAACTCATAATTTATCATAAATATTGAAACCCAAGGTTAGGTCCAACAAGACATGCATGATAATGCGTCTATTATTGCATTTTGAGATGTTAAATACCATCTATATCTTGAGGTGACATGTTAGAATGTGATTAATCTCACATTGGAAGTTGAGATCATTATAATATAATATATATGATATATTTTTCACTCAATTTATTACCAATTTATTTTGAATCGGAAGCCAATAATTTATCATATTTCTTAATTTGTACGGAAATGTGCAAAAGGAAAAAAGATCATTGCGAAACAATGTATAAACTATCATCGTTCCAAAGTAAACGACTTGATTGTTGTGTAGCTAAACATAGCGATTTGCTATATTTTTCATTTTACAACGTCTTGATTTCCCTTACAACTATATTAATTTGTTAGCCTATTGTTTTTGTAATCTTTTAAAGTTTTTTCAGTTGTTAATATTTGGAGTAGTAAATATTATCATATATTCATCTAGTTACGAATAATTAATGAACCGTCTAATTTTGAAAACATAAGATATTTACCTAGAGCCTTCAAAATTGTTATAATGTCTTCCAACCCGGAATCTTCAGTTTCAAAATCATTTGGATCTTATGGGATTCCATTGAAGAAATTGGCACTAGAGAAGAGAAGAAATTAACACAAGAGAAGAGAACAATCGAAGAAATTAGGTTTGCAAATTGAGCAATTTTGGTCTACTTAACAAAACTATTCATTTGTTTGAAGAAAAAATGCAAAAATACTTTTCTAGGTTTGAAATTTTCAAAATTACCCTTGTATTTTGGATTCTAAAATGGCCCTCATTAATAGAAAATTACAAAAGTGTTAATTTTCTTTTTTCATCTCATAATTGGTTTTTACATTTATAAGGTCTAATAAAACATCTTATTAAACCTTCTAAAAATTATATTTTAAAGATATTTTATAAAAGCTTATGAAAATTGATTTATTAGTAATCTAACTAAATATACGGACCAAAAAAAATGTTATCTTTTTTTGTGAACCAAAGATTTCATTAAATATCCCAAAGCTAGGAAGAGTTTGCACATCAAGAACCATAAACTGATTCCCCAGTATAACAAGCTAGAAAATCAAGTTGATGATTCAAGGACCGAGGAAATATAAATAAAGATAGAACACATAAATAACTCATTAACCTTGTAAAATCATCTAGCTAAGGAAAAAATCTTCCTTAGGAAAAGATCTTCACAACATCAAAGTAATCATATGCCAACTCCACTTCCAGGCAATCCAAGAAAATTAAATATTCCATAGCCTTAATAACTGCTTTAACTTCTGCATGTAGAGAAGATAGATCTCCTCTAATACCCATAGCACCAGAACATGATCCTTCCACCGCATCAAGGAAGCAAAACCAACTAATTCCCGATCGAAGCTCTTAAGCTTTCCAGGATCCATCCATGAAAAATCTATACCTCGTAAAGCTAGGATTGGTAGAGGAGGGATAAGATACCTCATGCCAAATCGAATCATGCCTCTTATTCCCCAGGTTAGTATGTGATGAAAACTTGGAGTTAGTAGAGAACCAATATGAGGCTTCAAATTCTGCTAGTTATATAATTGATCTTGGATCACAATTAATATTAGATAATGTTTTATCATTCTGTCCTTTCCACAAATTCCAAATAATCCATGGAAAAATCCAGATATATACATGATAAACAGGTTTTTGTGGTGTTTTCTCAAATACCAAACTGTCTATTTAATCAATTGCAGTACAGTATGGTGTCAATCCACTGGGAGAGTAACTAGCAATCAAGATATAACCTACTTATTCTAATCTAAGCCAAATTCGGTTTTAGTGAGTGGATATCTATCCTAGGTGACAACGAAATCTTAAAACAAAATGCTAAAAATGAAACAGAGTATTAGAATGTAAAAACAGAGCATTAAAAGTAAAGCAATAGTGAAACTAATAAAGTGCAATACGAAATCTCAACCTAAAGCAGAGTATTAAAATCACGAAAATTCAATAAGGGAAAAACGGGTTCTCGAGGATTAGGATCAATGATTAGGGTATTCCTAGGGGTTCTAGACTTATCTATCAACCTATTTAGATGACCTCTAAGCAAGGAATCACAAAGTAATCACATTCGCTCTCGCGCAATGGGACCTCTCCTAAAAGACAACCTGACTTGACTCTCGCCCAACGATTGGAAATTCAAGAGGCCTTAAGTATGGACCTTACAAAGCCTAATAACACCCTAGACAATCAATCTCTTGAGCTAGGAAGATGCTATCTTAATTTAAGCATGTTCAAGTGATTCCCCAAACGCCTCTCGGGGGGGATTCACCAAGAGATCGAATTTCAATTGATCAGAAAGAAACAAGCATTAAGAACACTTAAACTAAAGAGATCTAAGACCTTATTTAAACATAGACAAATCTAGAAATCCCTAAGTTTTCCCCTAATCTCACCCTTTCCTCAAGAACCCTAGACTAACTTACTCAGAATTCATGAAATAAAACATAGACTTAAAATCGAAATCTAATTGCATAAAACTTAAGACTTAAAATCGTAAATAGCTAAAAGAAAGAACTCGAAATTTTGCTGGAAAAGATTGTATATTGAAAGCAGAAATTCTAGTACAATTTATAGATCAAAAGATTTAAAGAAAAAGGAAAAATACTTAAAGAGAAAAAGGAAAAATTCCCTTGAAAGAAAAATGGGAATTTCCTTTTAAAAGTTAAAAGGAAATTTCCTCAAGAAAGAAAATAGAAAAAGGCCTAAAATAGTTGTTGGGCTTGCACAAATGGGTCTTGATGAGCCTTTTTCGCAGAGAAGCCCAAGAAGTAAATCTTCGTCTGAAGTCTTAGTTCTGGTCCGAAAATCCACTCGACCAAGTGTGGTCGAGTGTCATGCTCGAGTGTCATTGGTATATGCCAAATCTTCTAGATCACATCCTGAACTTCAACTTTAGGCCAGCCGATTTTCCATTGGTCTTCTTGTAGTCCGAAATTCTTCATGAAATGCTCCAAAAAGTGCCTAAAAATACCCTTTATGCAATGTGTGCAATGCCCAACACTAAGTATGCAAATTATGCCTAAAAGAACCTAAAACTATGATAATAATGCAAGTATGAATGCAAAACATGCTAAATAATGGCCCTAAAATGTGGTAAAATGCAGACACATCAATACATTGTGAGGAATTCTCCTAAATGGATAGTCTAAGTTTTTTAAGATGGATGAAGTTGGGAAAAATATGTAGTGGTGTTGGGATATTCGATAAATCTCATGTTTGTAGTACTAGAGGGCATTGAAAGAGGACATGGTTAATTGATACTCCATCTACGCCACACATACTGCATAATCTATCACATTTTATACCTCTTTGATGAAGTTTATCTTTGACTACAACACATCCTAAGGCTTGCCAAAGTGCTTTTAAGACTGACTTTATTAGCAATGAAAATATTATATGAAATAAGTCTCTTGGAGACGAAGGCCGATTGACTGACACAAGTTTTGGGAGAATTTTCTTTAATCTAAGGTAAAAAACCTTGGAAATAATTTTATCACCATCATTGCATAAGCTAATGAATCTGAATTCTGTCATTCGAGTCAGCCCACCAACCTTAGGAATAAGGAATTTTTTTGTTGTTGTTAAGTTTTGACTCAAATGTTCTTGTCACCAAGAAGTCATTAACCATTCTAGTAATATATACTTTCACCGTCCCATAATTTCTAGAAGAATATGGCAGTCATACCATCGGGTGCCAGGGTTTTTCCTCGGTCCATCATAAATAATGTTTTTCTCACATACACTTCCATGGCAAAATAAGAGATTGATTTTCAGAATCTATGATTTTTCTTTCAATTTCTTGAACTATTTTCTCTCCAAATGTTAGATTTGAATATGAAAAGCATAGAGAAATACCTAACGGATTCCTCAATCATAACATTTTTCTTTTTAATCAATTGTCCATCCTTATTGAAAAGACCGATAATTCTATTTTTTGCCCTTCGAAGTTTTGTTTAAGCGTGGAAATTTTTTGTCTCTAATAAAATTTTTCCTCTTCATAGGCCTGTCAAAGCTGAGCTTGACATCTAAAATATCATGTGTGTCGTAGTTATTAGAATTCTCATAATCTTCTAGTTTCCTTTGAAAGATATTAATTTTTGCTTCTCTTGAGGGAACATTAATTTTTCGCTACCTTGATAGTTCCTTCCTACAAATTAGTACTTGTCCCACGAAGGACAATCTAGGTCTACAAGAGACACCTTTCCATCCCCGATCAACAGTTTCCTTAATTCTTGGTTTCCCATTCCACCTTTTATCAAAAATAAATTGTGAAACTCTTGTAAATACTTGATCACCAAAGTTACCCACAATCGGTCTATGACTTGAACCGATCATTTCTAGATTTTCCATTGTGGACTTAGGGAAGTAATTATAAAAATCCCCGTTATTGTATGCCTTTTCTATCTTACATCAAATAATCCCATTTTCACGCAGTCACCACCATGACCAGGAGTTGCCTAAATGTGGAAATTCGATCAAGCCACAACACTAGGGCATTTGATTGAAAACAAGAAATGATTTTGCACTTCTTAAATTGTCTCCTTGTTTTTCATGATTACCAGCTAGTTCATTTCCAAACATCTTCTCTCTTCCTTTGGATTGGTTCTCCGTAAATAAAAGTGATACGAATCTTTTCAACATTTGAATCTAATGATGTATCAATCATTCTATTATCCTTATAATTAAGAGATACATTAAAATAATTATTATAAAATAAAGTCTATCATCCACTAGTACTATTTAGTTCAATTGTAATCAAATTATCATAACCAAAATGAAATTGGAAATTTTCCATAAATAAATAAGAGTTCTTAGTTTCATAAAGAAACAAAAAATCAGGTTGCTTCTTTCAAATTTCTCTAAGATAATTTATTGTGATTCCATTGACCACACCATAACAATTCCAACATAAAGTACTTATCATAAAATTTAACAAGAAATTGAGGGGTCTCTAAATTCATTTGGGCCTTTATTGCCTTTTGTTAGAGTCTTTCTTCGTGGAAAGAGCATCTTGAATTATTCATCTTTATGGTGTTAACACCACAAAGAGGAGTAAATGTCTTAGAACAGGTGCCTTTGGTGGCTTTGAAATAGCCATTTCCTGAAAATTAGAGCATGATTGAAAGCCTTCAAAGTACTCTGAGAGAAAACTTCAACATTATAAAGGCTTGGCAAAGTCGTAGACTGAAAGGCAGATAAAACAGCATCTTTCTCATGATCTGCAGAAACAACATCTCATATCTTATTCTAAGAATCCTCCATTACATTCTCCTTAGAACTTTGCAAAGTTGAATCCTCAACATCCTTCAAATTTGATTCAATATTCTCATATTTTTTCTCAGGAAGAGATTCCTTTTGGATTTATTAGTTATTGAAGACGTTGGCTCTGCAGAGCACATGATCAGGCGAATCTACCTCTGACTATTGTGATAGATTGAAACGTGAGACTCCTGAACCGAATCCTCATTCTCCACAAGAAACCTCTTTGATCTTGAAGATTTGCCATGAGCCTTATGATGAGTCTAATTCAGACCACTTCTTTTCTTGACCACATGATCACGTCATGTAGACTTCCCTTTCTAGACTATCCCTCATCACTTCCTCGTGCTGCCTCTCTTCATGCTCTCCTGGTTTCATGGTCTATATTGATTTCCTTGCTGCATATTGACTCATCAAGAGTTGATGTAGGATATACCTAGTTTATTGTTATTGACGTTTTAGGTGTCTTTTCCTTTTTAATTGTTTTCCTTTTCTTATTAGGATTTTGATAACTTTCCTTGTTATTAGGATTTTTTCTATTTTACGTCTTAGGTTCTCCCTAATAAAAAACCCTAGGTATTCCGTATTTAACAACACTAACTTTTATTCTTATCGATCAAAGTTTTCAAGCTTTATCTTTTCTTTCTGGTGGATTCCAGAATTTAAATCTTCAAGTTTGTCGCTAGCAAGTTTGATTTTAGTCTAGGTTTAACGCTTGTTAACCTAGGGATTTCCAACTGCGTCAAGTGGTATTACAGCAAGACTTTCTCCTTATATTTTTGAAGCTTGATTAGCTATGAGTGATCAACAAATAACTAAAGCAAACATCGAGAGTTTAAGAGGGGAGCTCACTTAAATCCTCACTGGTTTAAACACTCAGATGGCAAGACTTTTGACGACGTTAACTAACTAGGTGGCTGCTTTACCTGAACGGGTTGTTAACGCTAGGCAGAGAGATGGAGGAAGGGAAATAATTCAGGTTCAATAAGGCAGGAACAATCGTGTCGTTGAAGAATAAATTTGGGTTCAAAAAGGTATAAACAATCGTGGTGTCGTTGTTGATAATTATAGTTCAGATGAAGAATAGAAAGTAGAGATAGCTGAGAAAGGGAATTAGAAAAACAATCATGATTATCGAGTTGGAGGAGTTTCTTGATTGGAAAATTGATGTTGATCGATTCTTTGAAGTCATGGGTGTCTCAGAGAATAAACAAGTTAAGATGGTAGCAATCAGGTTAAGGAAAATTGTTGTTGTGTGATGGGATAAAATAGTTGTTCAAAGACATAGACAAAGGAAATGACATGTTAGAACATGGCGCCAAATGAAACAATTGATGCTGGAACAACTCATACCAGAAGACTACAAATAAATCCTTTACAAGATGTATCTTGATTGTGTTCAAGGAAACATTACGGTGACAAAGTATTCAGTTGAATTCTTACGCTTCTTTGAATGTAATGACTTGGGTAAGACATAGAATTCTAAAGATGGCTAGGTACATCAATATTTAAAGGGCTCTCTTTAAGGGAAAAATGGGATTGCATCGTAACTACTTGGTTGAAGATAGTTCGTTTATCCCATGGGGAGTTAACTATATTTGCAATTTACTAGTCTATCCGGGGACTAAGCTCTTACACTCTGATAAATATTACCTTCAGAGTGGAGGAGCTTGGCGTGTTTAGAGCTATTATCTCGAACCGCGATTAGAGTGTATCGAGAGAGATGTATGTTTGGTGAAATAAAATATTTGGCAATCCTTAGCAGATGTTTGTGGGATTATAGTGTCTATTTAAGTCGAATAATCTCGCAACGGATATGGTAAGATGTGGTAGTGAGAATATGTGTATTGTGGTTAGCTCAAACATGCGTATAGGCTAAGCCACAACTAATGTATTTTGTTTTAATCCCAGTGATATAGACCCTGGATCAATGGGGTTTTTGTTGGGGCAGAGTGGAGATAGAGTAATCTGGGAACTTTTTGGTTTAGTGGTATTAATTTAGCCTTGTCAACGGCTCATTTGGATGCTTTTGGTGTTAATTGCTAAAGTGTTCCATGGATATGATTTTCGATTTGGGACTAATGTGTACAGTGTATTACTTTCCAGGTTGGGAGTGGGTCTCAATAAGCGATCATCACGTTCTTCGTATGAGCAACATGGCTTAGATATTGCACATGATATGAAGGTACATTCTGAGAAAGTCTTGTTTTAGTTTTTAGTAATCGAAAGTGGTATTCTTAGGTACATATATTCAATTGTTGAAATGATATTTTCACAACCAAAGTTGGTTCTCTTTTCATAGAGAATAATATTCATTAATCATGAGTATGTGCCAGCAAGTAGGCGATGTCGGTGTTGGGAATTAGTTATAAGAGAGATAAATTTGTTCCGTATATTGAAATGGTTTTCAAATTTCCCTATCTTAAAGGAAGAGATTTATTTGCTTCTGTTAGAGCTCCTACAAAATAGGGCTCAGATAGGTCTAAAAAGTAAGAAGCATATAACTTTAATAGGGGTTCAAATTATTTATATAAAGAGGGTCGTGAGGTTGCAGAGTTGCAATTTACACTTTATTCTTTCATTCAAAAACGTATGTGAGTTTTGGTGTTTAGGCTTGTTGATATCTCAGTTGAGTCTAAACAAGAAGACTATGGAATCTTAGTCACCACCTCGAGTGTTGAAAATTAAGATACCAAAAATTCATAATTTAGCCTTATTGTCAAGAAGTTCAAAGGTATTGATGGAACATTGTCTGAATCCGCAGGTACAGAACATGGATACTTTCCTCTTTCGTATGCCCCAATTTTGGAACCTAGTGAGATGAGTCCAAGGCCTCAACTTAGGGAATGGTCGCTTTCAGTTTGAATTCTAGGGCGACTCAGATCTGGTAAGTGTTTTAGAATACAAATCTATTAATTTTGATGGTTGGATGGTCTCGGATGCTCAATGGAAACCCATGGCAGACGCAGACTATCCAAACACTATACAATTATGGAGTCGAATCACTAGGATACCGTTTGAGTATAGAGTGGAAGACGTCTATCCTATAGTTGCTAGTTCAATAGGTTTGGTTATAAGGATAGAGGTGGTAAAGGGACAGTTTCTTATAGAGCTTCCCTGCTCGAAGCCCCTGATTTTTTCTTCAATAAAGAATGTGAGGAAGGTCAGGAGTCAAAGATAATGATCGAGCATAAGAGATTAGAGGGTTATTGTCCTCTCTGTTATAGGATGACACATGATGTCACAGTGTGTTACAAGGCAAAAACAGATAGTAGAGAAATGGAGAGTGATCGAAATAGGAAACATGGTACTTTTGAGCGAAATAAAAGCTTCAAAGGAGCTGTACTTGGGGGAAAAAAGAATTATGGAGCATTATCTAAGGCTAAGATGACTATCATAAAATTTGTAGGAGATACGAGGGGACGAGGAGTCCCTGCTACTAGTCTAAACCTGGCAGCAATTGAAAAGGTAAAACTAAACCTGTTCATATTGCGTTTTAGTTCATTATTACAGTGGGACTAAGTTATCTGGTAATCACTAAGGAAACTGGAGAAGATGTGGCCAACAACCTCTTTTCAGGATGATGTAGGGGATAGTCTAGAGGATTCTGATGGGGTCTTGATGGCTGCAGGGTACTAGGTCTTGGATCAAGTGGATATTTCTGTTCTTGAACATATGGAGGTTCTTGAGGAGCAGTCTGATTTGGAGATTGCTCAGGCGAGTGATAAGCAGAATAATGAGCTCGTTGAGGAATTGGGGGCTGATTCTGCTTCATTGGAGGAGAGTTCTCTAGATGCAATTGCGTTGGAGGCTGTTTTGCACAGTCAACAAGAATTAACAGAAAAAGAGGAAGCTCAGTTTCATGAGAATTTGGCCGCCAAGCTGCAGAAATGTAAGGAGGCATGTTTGGTTAAGCCGCCGTTGGGAGTAGGGAAGCATGGGACTTGGGCAGCGACTCCTTTGCAAGGTGTTTGCACAAAGAAAATGGCATTGATGGGAACAATGTCACCTAGAAAGACACCTCAGAATGACAAGCCTAAAGAGGGCAAGCTTAATGAGCAAGATAAATGCTCAATGAAATTTAATTTATGATTTTTAAGTTATTATGTTGGAATTGTCATGAAATTGGAAACAAAATTTCAATAAGTTATCTTCGTGATAGGTGGAAATCTTTTAAACCAGACTTTTTATCTTTATTAGAAAATAAAAATAAATTTGTTTTCCTGGAAAATATTCAATTGCACTTAGGCTACAGATACCTCACAACGGTTGAACCAATAGGAACTAGCAGGGGTTTAGCCCTATTCTATTCTGACACTTATAACGTTACACTTAATTAGAAAGATGCAAATATGATAGATATATCATTAGAGATCTTAAGTGTTAGATCACATATCACATTTTTTTATGGTGAACCTGTTCAACGTCGAAGGTCTTGCGTTTGGGAACGTCTAACAAGAATGGATATCTTTAGAACAGGCCCATAGATAATAAATGGAGATTTTGATGAAATTTTGGGTAATCGCGAAAAGGGGGGGGGTTCTAAGGAATGTAACCTCTTTTATCTCGTTCAATCAAATGCTAAGAGATTGTGGACTTCTAGAATTTCTGAAGATTGGAAATTCATGGTCCAGGAGAGGTGTACATAATATTAGGATTGTCAGGTGTGTTCTAGATAAGGCCTACGACAATAGTGATTTGCATGAGTTATTTCCAAAAGCAGAAGTTCAATACCTGGATATGATAGGATCAAATCATTGGTTTATTTTAGGAAAATTTCAGGATCAATCTTAAAAAACGAACTAATCGATTTTGTTTTGATAAACGATGTATTGGTAAAACTGGGTTTCGAGACATTGTTGAGCGTAGTTGGAATGGAAACAGTGCAAATTGGTTTGTCTCCTTTTCAGGAAAAATTAGAAACTGCCGTCGAAAAATTTCACATTGGCATAGTGAAAGTGTACAACATGGGAAACAAAAGATATTGGAGTTGAGAAAAGTGGTTGAGGATATTAATAGTGGTTCCACAACTTCCAATATTACTTTTGAGGAGGCTAATGCAAAGCTTAAGGAGGCCTATATGGAGGAAGTCTATTGGAAACAGAAAAGTAGGGACAAATGGCTAAAAAAAGGTGATGAAAATACCAAATTCTTTCATGCTCTCATAAAGCAGAGAAGAGCATGTAATAGAATAACGAGTTTATTGGATAGTCGGGTGATTTGGGTTACCAAAGAGGAAGACATTTTCCTTTAAGCAACATCTTTTGACCTTTTTACAAGTCATGGACGTCTTTGGGCCAGTTGGAAGAATTAGAGAGTAAGATAACAGATGCAAATAATCAGTGGTTGATGCGACCCACTAATGATCTGGAAGTCAAAACAGCTCTGTTTCTGATGGATCTAGATAAAACTCCGAAATCAGACGGATTAACAACCAAGTTTTATCAATTTTCATGGGATATCATTAAGGAGGATTTGATATCTTTGGTAAATAATTTTCTACGGTCTGATTTCTTTGAGAAAAGTTTGAATAAAGCTAATATATGTCTCATTCCAAAGATTCCACGGCCAAATGGGATGGCTGATTTTCGGCCGATTATTTTATGTAATATTAGGTATAAGATTATTTCCAAAGTTTTGTGTTTGCGACTTAAACATTTTTTAACAAAGCTTGTGTCGGAGACACAGTCGGCTTTTATTGTTGGGCGTCTGATATCCAATAATATTTTGATCACTTAGGAGATAGTCCATGCTTTACGAACTAATAGTGCAGTGAGCGATAATTACATGGCTATAAAAAATCGATATCAGTAAATCATATGATAGAGTGGAATGAAACTTCATAGCGGTCCTGCTACAGAAATTGGGTTTTTGTGAACGATGGATTTGTTGGGAATGTCCTGCAATCATTTGTACTTACTCCTGTGGTCGGTTCTAACATCGAGATTAGACAAAGTCATATGGTATTAGGGGTTGTAATGGCTTGTTAGAGTCCACTTATAATCTGTTAGTTGAGATACTCACTGCTAGTACTATATGATCCTATTGGGTCACACACCTAAGAAAGTGGAGACAATTCAATAGGGAATGATCATTATAGGAATAATTCATGACTTGAGCGTAATAATACATGGTTTCGGATGAGAACATGTGTTTTGGGCCAGACCTAAATTAATCCTAATTCAACTAGGAATTAATTAGGTGTTTTGGACTGTGCCTAAATTAATCCTAATTCAACTAGGAATTAGTTAGGTGTTTTGGGTTGGGCCTAAATTAATCCTAGTTCAACTAGAAATTAATTAGGTTAACTTAAACTCCCTATATATATGATATAGGGCACGTTTTTTACAAGATAAGAAACCCTAGCTGCTGATTGCCCAAGTCGAAATCATAAGAGAATTGCACACAAAGTTCTAGCAAACTTCTCTCCTACTTGTGTGCGTGTGGACTATCAATAAAGGTTCTATACTTGGAGCACTTGCTGATCTTATATCCGCTGCACTAACCAAACTTCAGGAATAATCGAGTTCTCTATTTATCATATTCAATTAAGTTAATACAAGACCTAGGGCTTAGGTTTTTGCTAGATTAGTCAATTGATAATTGTCAAATTTCTTAAAAACCTAACAAAATTCACTGTCTTATGTGGTGTATAACTAGTATTGAATATTCGGTGATAATCAATGGTGTCCCGGGAGGGCGAATTGTTCCCGGTCGGGGTTTACGACAAGGGGATCCACTTTTACCATATTTATACATATTGTGTACGGAAGTACTCATTGCCAAATTAAATAAGGTTGTGCATCAGCGCCTCATTACTGGCATTAAGATAGCCTGCGGTAGTCTGACAATTTCACATTTAATATTTGCGGATGATACTTTGTTTTTTTGTAAAGCCAACGAAGGGGATGCAATAGAGATACTTAACGTCCTTACAAATTATGAGTTACTCTCCGGACAGAAAATAAATTTTGATAAGTCATCAATCTAATTTGGTAAAAAAGTAGGGATGAAGAGCATAGTAGCGATACAATTAATAGTGGGGGTTAGGAATCTGGAAGGATGTGGATGTACCACAGGCTCCTAGAGACTGTAGGTGGATCATGCCTTCTTTAGACGTAATTTATAAGACAATTTGGCAGATAAACTGTCCAAATAAAATTAAGAATTTCATTTGGCAGACTTTGTCAAGCTGCACTGAAGTTTTTTACAGTCTAACCTAGGTGGTGATTCCAGGTGTCCACAATGTGGGGCAGTGTATGAGACGACCACTCATGTGTTACTTGAATGTCCACCAGTGATTCAAGTCTGAGCTCTGTCTTTTGTTCCGTCCGCCCCGAGGGTGTTTCCAGGAGGATCAATTTGGTATAATCTCGACATTATGTGTTGGATGATTCCGAGTTAGGTGGATTATGGAATGTTCCCTTGGATAATTTGGCAGATTTGGAAAGCGAGAAATGCTTTTTGTTTTTCGAATGATGATTTGGATCCTAGGTTAATTTTGGCAAGGGCGATGTCCGATTATATCGAATGGTTTGAGGCCCAGGTAGTAAATAAGTTTTCGGCATACTATAAATGGTCTACGCTTGATTCATATAAGTCAGTGTTCATATTCCCTACCACATCTAATTTAAGGTTCAGAGGCTATAAGTGCTTTGAGGACGCTTCCTGGAAAGCCACCGATCTACATACGGGTTTAAGTTGGGTTTGCTTTCCAGCTTCAGTGGATGGAGTATTTTCGAGAGTGGAGAGGGGACATCAGTGTCTTTCAGCCCTTCATGCAGAGGTGGAAGTTGTCATCTGAGTACTAGGAGCATTATTGGAGTGTCAAATACTGGAGGTGGAGGTGTCGACACACTGCGAGACAGTGCTGCACATCTTTCAGCGGTCAGAGGATTGGCCGGCTTTCTTACCATACCAAGAGGAGTTCTGGAGGTTGAGTACACTCTTTTCATCGTGCTCTTTATCGGTGATACCCAGATCTTTGAATTATAAAGCCGATGCTCTATATAGATTTAGCTGGGTGTCAGTGTTATGATTTTCAGGCTGTAGGTAGGTTGTTCTTAGTAAGTTCTAAGCTATATGTGTATGTCGTTGACAAAAAAATAATAAAAATAATTGGATGTCTAAACTGAAGAGAATAAAATATTTTTTTGCTTACGCCTATTTAGTTTATTCAGACAATTTCACTTTCCTTTTTGAAAAATCATCTCTCTCATTGAGTAAAGCCCATAATCCAGTATTGAATACAAGACAGCGGTTTTCTCAAATATTGTATTGCCTTTTCTTCTTAGAATTAGTTCAATTATCCCTTCATCTTTGAAAATTTTCCTTTTTCTCAATACTGTATCAGTCAATTTCTTCTACAGAATGAAGAATTTCCAACATAACAAGCTAGATTAACGAGTATTTGCAACAAAGTATGTTCACAATGTCATATCGCTAATCAAGGAATCGGATGTCTATACTTTACTCATCTATCATATCATCTAAGCGAGAAATCGAATGTCTATACTTTACCGTGATATTATTGATGGATCTACAATTAACACACATGCGCCAAGTTCCATCCTTCTTAGGAACTAGTAAAACGAACACGACACATAGACTTATGCTCTCACGGATATATCCTTTCTCCATCAGCTCACTCACTTGCCTTTGAAACTCCTTGGTCTCTTCCAGATTGGTTCTATAGGCTGGACGGTTTGGAATGGATGCTCCGGGTACAAAGTCTATTTGATGCTCAATCCCTCGGACTTGAGGTAGACCACTAGGGTTCTCATCCGGAAATACATCTCCAAAATCCTGCAACAAAGAAGAAACACCACTAAGCAAATCGGGGTCAAGGTTAGTAGAACTCATAAAGACCTCTTTGTACATAAGTACAAATATAGGCTAATATGAAACTGAGGCTCTCTTTATCTCACTTGACCTCACAAAGAAATTTTGGTGTTTTCTCTCTTTGTGTGTTTCACTTTTAAGCTCACTTTTTTTTAGTGTTTCTCTCTCAATCTCACTCTCTTTTTGGTGTTTTGTGTTTAAGTTACTCATAGCTCTCTCCTCATGTTGCTTTAGAAGCAAATAATCTTGGTAGATCTCATTAGGAGTCATAGGAACAAGCGTAACAGTTTTCCTTTTATAACCAAATGAATGCTTGTTGGTGAAACCATCATGAACAACTTTCCGATTAAATTGCCACGGTCTCCCAAGAAGAATATGCCCAGCCTCCAATGGCACAATATCACAAATCACCTCGTCCTTATACTTCCCAATGCTAAATGGAACCACAACTTGCTTTGACACTTTGAGTTCTCCAAACTCACTTAACCATTGAAGCTTATACGGCTTGGGATGTTTTCGAGTAGTCAATTCCAGTTTCTACACAAGTGTAGTACTCGCCACATTCGTACAGCTCCCTCCATCAATTATAAGACTACACACCTTATCAAGAACAAGACATCATGTGTGGAATAGATTCTCACGCTGCATGTTCTTCTCTAGTTTACCTTGCACACTCAAAGACCTTCTAGCTATCAAAAGATCACCTTTGGTTGCAGGTAACGCTAGCTCATCTTGAGATAATATAGAATCTGAAACCACATCTTCCTCGGTTTCGTACGCTCCATTGACTCTAAGTATTATGGCCCTTTTGTTTGAGCATTCATTTGCATAATGTCCCCTGCCATGACACTTAAAACATCGCACATCATGATTTCTTGTAGAAGAGGGTTCAGCTTTACCTTTGACCTCTTATCGGCTAGTATTCAGCTTGGATTCAAACTTTGGCTTTGGAACACTTTTCTCTTCATGTGAGTAGCTAGGACGTTGAGTAATAGAACTCGTGCCATAAGTTTGACGTGTGCTACCCTTTCTCTTAAGCTGCTGCTCCACCAAGATAACCTTATGCAACATATCTTCCAATTCCACATAGTGTTGCATCTATACTCGGTCTTGGATCTCACGATTCAAACCACTAAGAAATCTGGCCATGGTAGCCTCACGATCTTCTTCTATATTGGATCTCATCATAAGTATTTCCATCTCTTGAAAATAATCCTCCACACTTCGGTTACCTTGCACCAATCTCCTAAGTTTTTGATGTAACTCTCGGTGATAGTGGCTAGGAATGAACTGTGGTCTCATCAAGGTTTTCATGTCTTCCCAAGTCTCAATGGGTCTTTCCTTATTTCTTCTCTTGCTTGTCACAACTTGATCCCACCAATTAATAGCATAATCATAAAATTCAGTGGTTGCAACTCGTACCTTGTTGAGCTCAGAATAGTCTTGACAATCAAAAACGAGTCAATCTTTTTCTCTCATTCGAGATAGGCATCTGGATTGTTCTTTCCTTGAAATGATGGAATTTTTAGCTTAAGCCCCCTTAAATTATCTTTAGCCCGACCTCTTTCTTCCCTAGCTCGTCTAGGTGTCCTTCGACTCGAGTTAGATGAGTGTTCATCTCGATGATAGCAGTCAACACCGCCTCTTTGTACTTCCGCTGGTGGTGGATCTCCTTGTACGTTAGGCAGCCGAGGTTGTTGCCTAAGTGTTATCTCATTTTGAACTTGTTCCAAACGTTCATTGACTGCTTCTATCTCAACTCTCAACAAACGGGTCATCTCTCCCATCAAAGCTTAAATTTGGAGATTTGGAATTCCTTGTATTTGCTCACCCTCCGTATTGTCGTTATTGTCGTTTGACATACTTAACACCTGCAAAAAAATATTTGTTAATATAAAAATTCCTCACAATCTCTCAAGTGTTTGACACACAAGTGTTTCCCTCAAATTATTGGATTTTCTCTCAAATGTTTTCACAACCTTACGCCTTTTTTCTCTCTTTTTTGAATCTCAAAATGTTCTTATAAAACTAATCAAACACTTTTGGATTTGCTTTCCCTAAGGGTCAATGATCTAACAAGTATCACACAACTCAAATATTAGATAGATCTCGGTACATAAATAAACAACGAACAAGATTTTTTTTTTTTGAAATAATAGAAGATGAAATTTTTTTTCTTCTTTTTTTTAAGATATTCGTTTCTTGCTTTTTTTATTTTTTTTTAATTAATTAAGAAGAAATATGAAAATATAGAAGTTGGAAAGATAGAAGATGAAAAGGTAGAAGATGAGGAGATAGAAGATGAAAAGATAGAAGATGAAGAGATAGATGATGAAAAGATAGATGATGAAAAGATAAAAGATGAATAGATATAAAATGAAAACATTAACTAATTTTGAAGTGTGCTCTGGTACCAAATGATGCGGAATCCCGAAGGAATCATCATTCTAAGTTGTAAGGATAGTCCTTGGTCTTGAAAGAATTTGAGTAACCCCCACCTTAGGTATATCAAACCTAAGATTGTTGTTGTTTCAACTTGCCTTCAATTTAACAAGGTGGTGGAACCACGAAATGTTGACTCGGGTAGCCCCCACCTTTAGTATATTAAACCAAAGATTGTTGCTATTTCAACTCGCCCCTTTATGCCAATGGCTAGGAATGGCCACACAAGTGTGATGGAAATCACTTGATAAACCAGTTTGATCCCTTGGATATGACACACCAAGAAAGATCGAAAATTTCACAAAGAACAAAAGAGAATCACTCTCAAATTTATTGATAAAAAGTTGGATCCTCACAAATGATAATTACATGAGTTTATAAATAAAAGAAAAGACTCTCTAGATTCCTCTAAACTTATTGAATGTCTTAAATATGAAGAGTAAAGACTACTAAGTAAATGACAAGTAAATGTCACAGTTTAATATGACTTGAATGAGAAGGACTCTTGAACTTTTGGCCTCCAAAATATCTTTTAGTCTTCCAAATTCGTCACTATTCATGGGCTGGACTTTAAGACACTATTTAGGACTTCTCTTGGACTTGTAGAAGGCTCAAAGTGGTTTGGACTTGGCAAGTATAGAGTCCAATGGATTCCTTACGTTGTTCTTTTTCCAAAAGGCCTTGAATAAATCCACAAATGCTCTCCTTGATTTGTTTAGCCCGTGATCTTGTAATTGGACCGACTGGAATCTCTGAAACTCTCTCGTGATCTTCATTGCTTAGCTTCAAGTTCTCCATACCTTCCTTTTTGTTTTCCATGATAATATCAACCACTATGTTTATATGACGAGGAAGCTTTGATAACTCTGCTTGATAGTACTCATTTTCAGGTTTTTGATGAGAACACTCTTAGCATCTTGGGTATGCTTCTCAATCATGATTGTCAAGTCATGGCAAAGATGATATATGCTATGCCGAGAAACTAGAGACTGAAGGATCATGTATGGGGAATTGCACTTTGAAAGGAATAAGTTTCAGTTTGTCTTTGAGAAATAGGAAAATTTACTAATGGTATTAGCAGAACGACCATGGTCATATGATAACTGGACCATGCTGATAGAAAGGTGGTGTCCATATCCTCTTGAAGATTTCTTGTCAACCTCTATTGTTTAGGTTCAGATAAGGAACATCTTAGTTAACTACTATACATTGGAAACTATAGAGAAACTTGGTTCACTTATAAGGAAAGTGGAAGATATAGCTTATAACCCCAAGAATCTAAGTTTTAACTCCTTCATTCAGGAGACTGGATGGTCATCCAATATGAATATGAGAAACTGAGAAATATACGTTTTCACTGCCAATATCTACCTAATGAGATGGTGGTATGCCAAAGGAAGCTACTAAAAAACCGCCAAAGCTCAGAACTTAGTGAAAATACTAAAAACCACTAGAGCTCAGAGCCAAATGAAAAGCCGGAAACTTAATCTCTAAAGAACAATACCACCTTCAAGGGGCCACTGAGCTTCTCCCAAGCATTGTCCACCGATATACTCCCTCGTGAAGAACTACTGACTATGATTCATTATATGTTACATTTAGATCCGACAGAAAAAGAAGCACACATCACAAGGTATAACATGAACTGGAGGATATTGTTGAAGGCAACTTAACTGTGAAAATGAAGATAACACATAATCTGGAAAAAGTAAAATGCTATGTTTTCAACTTTGAAGCACATGATAAACAATGTGAGTCAAATACAGAGAAAGAAGTTCTATCTAGTAAAACAGTGCCTGAGAAAGCTTCAAAAAAATTAGATGAGGTGGAAATACCTCCTTGGTTAGTCTGAATGACATCTCTAAAGCTCTAGATCCGACAGTTATTCAGATTGGATCAACGGATACCAATAGACTCAGTTCTTGGGTGCACAAACAAGCCAGACCAACTGGTATAATGGTTCCTGTGGAGCTAGTCAACCCATATGTTTAATTCGTAAAAACAAAAAAGAAAGAGAGATAACATAGAGGTCGAGAAGGCAAAGAAAACTCAAAAGCCCCTTTCTTGCAATGGCTTCCAAAGAGAAACCGTTGTCATCACAATGACCATCATGAGATGGAACTCTCAATGAGCGGAAAACACCGAGATAGTTTGTCATATTCAGGAAATAAGGAAGACATATTTGTCAGATGTCATGTTTCTCATGGAGACAAAGCAGAAATATGACTACATCCAGAAGTTAAAAGATTCTTTGGTGTATAGTCATATGTTTACAGTGGAACCTCGAGGACTAAGTGGAGGTTTATCGGTTTTTTGGAAGGATAATTTTGTTGTCACAAATTTGTATGCAGACAATAAATTATCAATTTGAAAGTGTAGTTGAGTACATATGTTTTCTATATTACGTTATTGTATGGTGATCCCAACAGGAACCAACAGAGGAAATAATTCTTGGTTGGTCAACGTTTCAATTATGAGATTTTGAATAACAAGATTGTAGAGATTATAGAAATATTAAGAGATTTGAAGAGAAGAAATTCGAGAGAGAGGGAGAGAGAGAAGTGTAGAGAGAGTTGAGAATATGAAGAAGAGTTTTCTTACTCTCTTGCTTGAATGTTTTGATACACATTATACTCCTATTTATACACAACTATAAGACCTCTATGTAAGGAAACTTTGGACACTATACAATATCTTTGTAGGACCTAAAAGTATACATAGCTATAAATGGAATGAAGCTTTAGTGAAAGCATTAGAGTCTCATTTCCTCTTTGAAGTTTCAACGGCTCTCTTCCTCTTCCCTAGAGCCAACAGCTACTTCCTCACATGTCTCAAGAGAGACATGTGACCTTGGCTCATTCTCAAAGCTTCCAATCTCCAACGGTCACAAGAAGAGAGTGAGAGTTACCTTTGGCTTCTTCCACAAGTTACCTTTGCTTCTTTGTCAAGTCTTGAAGGCTTAGGTTAATTTAATACTCCCCCTCAAGCTTAATTCTGTAATGAGAGTCATTAGGAGTAAGCTTGAAAGTTGTGACTCCCCACCTCATTAGAAACCTCATTGGAAAACCCAATGGGACAAAACCAATAGAGGGAAAAAGAGTATGGTTCATAGTCACGGTTTGGTTATTGTAACCAATCCGAGTTTTGAGCATATAAACTCACATACCTTTGTGCTTGCAGCCTTAGTGAATATGTCGACTAGTTGATCCAAGCTTCTTGTGTAACAAGGCAAGATCACACCTTGTTCAATCTTTTCCCTAACCTTGTGACAATCCACTTCAATTGCTTAGTCCTCTCATGAAATACCGGATTTGATGCAATGTGGATGGCGGCTTGGTTATAACAATGCATCATGATTGGGTCTTGTGACTCAACTCCCAAATCCTTAAGCAGTGCTTTTAACCATATGATTTCATCCGTGAGTTTCCCCATTGCTCTATATTCGGCTTCCGCACTTGAACATGACACCACCTTTTGCTTCTTGCTCTTCCATGTTACTACATTGCCTCCAAGGAACATGCAATACCCGGTGGTAGATTAACGATCTTGTTTGTCTCCGGTCCAATCCGCATCACAATATCCTACAAGTGTTGTATCCTCGTTCTTTCTCATCCGAATGCCATAATCGGATGTGCCTTTGAGGTATCGGAGAATTCGATCAACCATATTCCAATTACGTTATCTTGGGGATTGCATGTGTTAACTTACTTGGTTAACCGCAAAGCATATGTCCGGTCTTGTGATGGTGAGATAGATAAGTTTCCTAACCATTTTCTGATATTTGTGTACTTCTTCGAAAAATTCATCATCTTTCTCCCCCTTGCACGTTGCGTTGTACCTTTTTGTGTGAAGAGTGTGTGATCGGCCTCAGACTTTTGGAAGCCATGATCACGCGATGTATGGCTTAGTTTGTGGTACCAAGCTTTAGATGATTGCTTGAGTCCATAGATTGCCTTTCTTAGGCGCAAAACATTACCAGGGCGGACAATATGTTCCAAACCGGGAGGAGGATGCATGTAGACCTCATCGTCAAGCTCTCCTTGAAGGAAGGCATTATTGACATCCATTTGCCACAAAGTCCAATTAAGGTTAGTTGCAACAGATAACACAACACGTACCATATGAAGTTTAGCCACCAGAGCAAATGTGTCATGATAATCCATGCCGTGTGTTTGAGAGAATCTGCGCGCAACTAGACGCGATTTGTGTCGATCAATGGAGCCATCACTATGGTATTTGATTGTAAAGATTCATCTTGATGAAACCGCCTTCTTGCCAAGTGGAAGCTTGGACTCATCCCAAGTGTGATTTCGAACCATTGCATCATGCTCATTTTGTACCAGGTCTCGCCATACTTTGTGTTGCTTGGCCTCGTCATAGGTGGTAGGCACAAATTCAGTGGCAAGCTTAGATAAGAAGACTTGATGCTCAATGGGAAGTGCGGCAAGGTTGCACATGACATGTTGTGGGTGTCCTTCGGCAATGTTGTTGAAAGACACCTTTGAATTGAGGCGAAGGAAAGGTGTACGGGTTCGAGTGCTCCGTCTAGGACCACGTGAATATGTTTGGTGTCCTTCCATGTGGTGGAGCACAGAACCAATACTGGACAAGTCGATGGAGGATCCTCCGGAAGCATCATCGTTGGTCATGGTCGGGGAGGGCGCGCCTGGTGGGACTGTTCGGGTCGCGCCCTGCGGCACCATACGGGACGCGTCCTTCGGCTCCAGTCAGGGCTCAGCCTGTGGCTCGGGTAGAGGTACTGACCTGGACGTGTCATCTGTTTGGTGTGCGAGGTCCAGGCAGGGCGTGTCGTCCAGCCGGAGCGCATCCTCCGTTCGGCTTGTCTTGGACGCATCGGATGCATCCGTCAGGTGGGACTTGGTCTCGGACGTGGTGTGCGGACCCGGTATGTCTTCCAGTCAGGATGAGGCATATGTCTCGACCATGGGAGCGTTCTCGCTGTGGGGTGTGTCCTTTCCGCCGGCCGTGTCCTCCTTGCGGGGCGCGACTTCCCCGCGGGCCGTGCGCTCTCTACTTTGTCCAATTATGAGTTTTTCGAGAATTTGTTGGAGACACTTGGCTCTATCCACATCATTATGGGCTATGTATTGGATGACTGGCCACTCTTGTTTCTCATAGAACCTGGTGCCTTCCAAAAACCGGACATCCCTTGACACCACAACCCTCCGTGTTTCCGGGATATAGCATTTATACCCTTTTTGATTAATTGAGTAGCCTATAAACATTCTCTTGATGCTCTTTGCCTCTAAATTGGTCCTTTGTTCCCCTGGTATAAAGACAAAACACACACACCCAAAAACTCTTAAGTGATCAATAGTCGGTTTGGATTTCGTGAGCACCTCAAACGGCGTTTTGTCATTGAGCACTTTTGTTAGTGTTCGGTTGATAAGATAGCATGCAGGGGTTACTGCATCACTCCAAAATCTCTTAGGCACATTGTTGTGGAACATCATAGACCTAGCTACACCATTTTGTTGTGGAGTGTAAGGACATGCAGTTTGATGAATTATTCTGTGTTTGGCAAGGTAGGTTTTAAACTCATGGCTAGTGTATTCTCCTCCATTATGATTCCTTAGGATTTCCACCTTAGCACTATATTGATTAAACACATAAGTTTGAAAATTAGTGAAGGCTTCAAAAACTTTGTCTTTACTTGACATTAGAGTTACCCAAGTATATTTGGATTTTTCATCAATAAATGTGACAAAATATTTATCGTTATCTCTAGAGACACACGGTGATGACCATACATTCGAATGGATTAAATCAAAGCAATTTTCATAAAAAGTAGTAGACTTTGGGAACACCGATCGACAATGTTTTCCAAGTATACATGCTTCACACGAATCAGTTTTAAACATAACCTTAGGAAGTAAAATATTCAATGCCCTAGTGTGTGGATGACCTAGTCTAGCATGCCACAACTCATCACTACTTAGACTACTTGGTATTACCGAACTAGATAAACATGAATTTAAAGATAAATTTGGACTATTCTCGGCTTCATTTAGCAAGTATAATCCATCCTTGCTAACTCCATTTCCAAGTATCCTTCCACTCTTAAAATCCTGAAATTGAACCGAATTAGAATCAAAAATAGCTTTACAATTTAAATCACAAACGGTTTTATGCACACTAAGAAATTTTGATTTTAAATTTGGCATATAAAAGGCTTTAGACTCCTTGTCAAATATTTTAAGTTCACCTATGCCTCTAGTAGGTACTCTTTTCCCATCCGCAATATTCACACAACCTATAGTTGGTTTCACATTTTTAAGTAAATTAATATTACTAATCATGTGATGAGTTGCACCCGAATTGATTACCAAAGGTTTTGAAATTTTGGACACAAAGAAAGAGTTACCGGATTCCTTGAGTAGGTTAATGGTTTTTATGAGTTCTTCAAGGTCTGACCGCTTTACAAATTCCTCATGAACAGCCACCCTCGTTGAACCTTGGCTTGTATCTTCATTTGCCATATTTGCCTTTGCCTTTTCTCCTTGGTTTGGCTTTAGATGTGGATGGAGGGTCCAGCAGCGGTCCTTGGTATGTCCCTTGCGTTTGAAATGGTCACACACAAATGTCTTCCTCTCATCTTTCCTGTAAGATGCCTTGTTACCCATTACAAGTTCTCATTTTTCCCCGAGAAGATTTCCAGACCCTTGTTCCCTTTGAACTTGACCGCAAGTTTCATCCAAGGTTGGGAGCTTATCTTGCCTTAAGAGATGACTAATCAAGTCACCATAGACTGGATTCAAGTTAATTAGCATCCCAAACACCTTATCTTGCTCAAGTCTTTCATGTAAAATCAAAGGATCCACCGTAAATGGCCTAAGCATCTCAAGTTCGGCCCAAAGAGATCTATACTTTCCAAACCATACAATAAATTTCATACCATCTTGGTTGAGGTTGCTAATGGCCTTATTAACCTCATAGACTCGACTGATGTTGGAGAGATTTCCATAGACCCTTTTGTAAAGAGTCCCATAATTCTTTCGCATTCTCACAATGAGAATAGGCTTCATGGATGGATGGATCAAGTGAGATTTGGATAATGACTAGAGCAACTTGGTCCTCTTGATACCACTTTGCCTCATCTTCGTCAGCCGTGACTTCAGCCCTCACCTCACCCTCCTTTTCCTTTCCCTTTAAAGTAACTGAAACCGCCTTATTTAGAGCTCCTTCAATGTGAGCCCAAAGCCCTTGGCTTTTCAACACACTAGTGATGGTTCTTGACAATAAGAGATAGTTAACTTCCTTAAGAACCACATTAGCTCCAAAAAATTTCAATTTTTCCATGATTTTCCCGAGACTCACTCTATTATACAATGGTCCGAAGAAAACTTCAAGAACATAACAATGGGAGATTTGAAATTTCCGAGATTTTGAGAATGAAATAGAATGAACTTGGTCTATAAGGATCCAAACTCTGATACCATATGAGATTTTGAATAACAAGATTGAAGAGATTATAACAAGATTAAGAGATTTGAAGAGAAGAAATCCGAGAGAGAGAGAGAGAAGTGTAGAGAGAGTTGAGAATATGAAAAAGAGTTTTCTTACTCTCTTATGTTTTCATACACATTATACTCCTATTTATACACAACTATAAGACCTCTATGTAAGGAAACTTTGGACACTATGAAATATCTTTGTAGGACCTAAAAGTAGACATAGCTATAAATGGAATGAACCTTTAGTGAAAGCATTGGAGTCTCCTTTCCTCTTTGAAGCTTCAATGACTCTCTTCCTCTTCCCTAGAGCCAACGACTACTTCCTCACATGTCTCAAGAGAGACATGTGACCGTGGCTCCTTCTCAAAGCATCCAACCTCCAACGGTCACAAGAAGAGAAGGAGAGTTACCTTTGGCTTCTTCCATAAGTTATCTTTGCTTCTTTGTCAAGTCTTGAAGGCTTAGGTTACTTTAATATCTATCAGATCAACAGCTTCCCCTTCACCTGCCTGTTAGTAAATATCGAAGTGAAGCTGCAAAATGGAAAGGATCAGCCAAAGTGAACTCCAATACCACTATTCTTATGTTAAAGACATAATTAGATGTTGAAATGGCGAAGAGTAACCCAAACATTGATAATCTACATCAGATTAAGAGTGAGTTGAATGCAGCCCACAAAAAAGAAGAAAAATATGAAGTATTTACACAATAGTGTCAAAAGCAAGAAGGCTAGAAACAGAATTCATATGCTCAATGACGAGTGACGAATATAGCAATTTTCGAAAGGCTCTAAAAGCAATGTGGCAGTAGCATATTTCATATTTCTTTTCCGAAGCTCCAACCCTCAGAATATAGAGACTGTATTTAGTGGCTTCATACTAAGAGTGACTATAGAGATGAACAATTTGTTAAATGAGCCAGTGAGTGATCTAGAAGTGAAACAAGTTTTCTTAATTCATGGTGATAATTGATCTAGCGCTGATGGTTTTTCTAGCAAATTCTATCAACAATTTTGGGATATCACAGGTCCAAACGTGTGCAAGGCGGTCCAATCTTTATTTAACTCCTGTCACTTACCTCCAGAATGGAAGTTGACACAAATATGTCTAATTCTAAAGACACTGAACCCTACTATAATGTTTGAGATGAGGCCAATCAGCCTATGCATGGTTCATTACAAGATTGTCTCTAAGATCTTAAGTGCCCATTGAAGAAGATACTACCTCATATTGTTTTAAACTCAAAGGGCTTTTATCTATAGACGAATCATACCCTCTCGCTGTAGGGTTTCAAAACTCGCCTCGCTCTTGGGACATGCTATCTTTCCCCTCTTTATTCTCAAGTAAAGGGTGAGTCCCATGCGTCAGTTTGTCCTTTGAGAATGCCAATCCTGGACAAAAGCTGAGGGCGAACTATCATTATAGAGCCCTTTGGCCCCTGAAAGCATTTGAGACTTCTCGTGCTGAAAAAGATAATTTCATTGACCTACGGCACGGAAGGAAAGCACCGCTGCTAGCTCGCCTTGTCCATGGAACTTATCCTGTTGAGAATCCTATCTTGCTTGACTGCGCTGGGAAGTCTTTCCTTAAAGCATTGATTTGACTTGGAGTATCCGCTTAAGTGAGAAAAGGAACTTCGGACAACATACTGTTGGCACATGAATTGATTCATTCACTATGTACAAATCAGAGAATAACCTCCGGATACATGACCATTAAGACGAATATGTCTAAGGCTTATGATTGAGTGGAATGGAGATTCCTTGAATATATTTTCGAGAAAATGTGTTTAGATTCAAGATGGATGGTTGGGTAATGCAGTGTGTTACCACGTTAGCGTACATGGTGTTACTTAATGAGAGAGCACCTGGATTTATTAAGTTGGAGAGAGGTCTAAAATAAGGTGATCCCATATCTCACTTCTTGTTATCCTTTGTGCTGAAGGTTCAATCCATATACTAAACAAAGCATAAGCTAGTAAGAGGGTTCACCGCCTTAGCATTACTCTGAAGTGTCCTTCAATCCATCACTTACAATTTGCTGATGATAGTTTGCTCCTTTGTCGAGCAAATAGTCAAGAGCGTGAAGAGATTAAAGGATGTTTGATACTATCTGAAGAGACCTCAACTGTAATTATAAACTTCCAAAAATCCTCAACTTTCTTTGATGATAAGGTTCCAGAGGTATCTGAAAGAAGTCAAGGGTGTTTTAGGCATATCTAGGATTACGTGAATGTTTATCATGTTCTAAAAAGAGATTGCTCAACTTCATTCACGAGAAGCTAAGATCTAGAATAAATGGGTGGTTTTCTAAATCACTCTCACAAGGGGGTACGGAGACTCTTCTCAAAGTTGTGGCGACCTCTCTCCCAGTATATGCCATGATGTGTTTCAAGTTACATATCTATACTTATAAGTAAATTACATTCGCCATGAAAGAGTTATGGTGGAATAGTAGCCGTTATAAGAAAAGTATATCTTCGGTAGCCTGGAATCGTCTGTGAAAATCAAAGAAAGAATGCGGCTTGGATTTTAAAGACATGTCATTTAAACCAGGCAAGCAAGCATGTCGTCTACTAACCAATCCACAATCATTGCTAGTTAAAGTCCTCAAGTGTAAATACTTTCGTAACAAGACCATTCTTGATAGCAAAAAAAGGCACGAGACCCTCATTTGGTTGGAGAATTATTTTGCATGGACGAGATTTATGGTCACATGGTCTTGGTATGAAGCTGGGAGATGGTAATGCAACAAAAGTATGGTGTGATAAATGGATAGTAGATAGAGAGTTAAGAACACCATTACCAACAGTTACACATAAAGATGAGATTATGAAAGTTTCATATCTATGGTGCTCCTAGAAGACAAGTTCGGGTTATGCTTGTAGTTTTTGTACCAATTGTTGTGATAATCTTGATTCTGCACAAAAATGGCATCTTCAACCTGATCATCCTCCCCATCTAGAACATGTTCATCCTCACATACAAAATGAACTTGTTTCTGCTGGGCCAAGAGTAACTTAAGATCTTGGGAAGGACTCCTCTTTATAGAATATTAAGGAGGACTTCAGTATTGAATCCGTGGTGGGGCACTAAGATTGATACCCCTTGATGTGTTCCCAAGCTTCATCAAAGTTCTTCTGAACGAACCTTGAAATCTCGTTTTGGAGCATGGTAGTCCAGGAGTTGGAGAAAAACTTGGCAAGAAAGACATTCTTACACTCATCATATGAAGTGATTAAGCCTTGAGGTAGGTGATTCTCCCACTGATGGGCTTTTTCACTAAGAGAGAAAGAAAAAAGTCACAGCTTGAAATCGTCTTCACTAACCCCATTTATCTTTGTTAGGTTACAGAGCCTTTTAAACTTGTCCAAATTATCAAGGGGATCCTCCGAAGGGAATTCATGAAATTTGTTGCTCTAGACCACGGAGATAGGACCACTATTAATCTCAAATTTTCTGTTCTATATGGCAGGTGGTACAATCATGTGCCTATGTGTGTGAGTGCGAGGAGCATCATATATGTATGGCATGTCGTACAATTATGTCTTTATAGGTTATCCATTCCCACCAAGTCATGTTGTTCACTCTTAAGTTGATATCTTTGTTCTCTCAGCGCACGAGGAAGTTGGTCGATGGTGTCGAGGAAATGAATGAGGTTCTTGCTGCCTTTGGATAATATCTGCTTACAAACAAAGCACAACTCGATATGAAACTCGTCCAATAATGTCAAGTTGGCAATCACCTGAATAAAACTAAAAGTTTGGTGAACCAATGGACCAAAAAGGAATTTGATATCAAAATATCTAAAATCATAAATGTAATTGTCTAAACACCCAAATGTCAATCACACCAAACTGATACAAGGATTTTTACTGGTAAATTATCTTATTGTACTAATGTGTCGTTTTAGTACAATATATGTCACTCAATCAGGTGGAACCACTAATAATCACGACGTGATCAAATCTATCTAATTCAAACCAAGCAGTTGAAATGATTTATCTAACAACTTAAATGATCAATGCAATAAGTAAAAAAACTAAAAGGTAGTGCATAAGACAAAATAGAATTTAATAGAATCAAGTAACCAAAAACAATAATTATAAGAGCAAAGACAAGCAACAAAGCAGAGTAAATGCACTTAAAAGAAAAATGACCCTTGAGGAGTGGGAATAGTAAATTAATGATATACTTAAATATAGAGTCTTAGGGGTTTTCCCACTTTCCCTGACGCAAGGTCGGGGTCTTTATGAATAGGACAAATATACACCAACCCTTTGAAGGATGAGGTTCTAGTTCGCCCTTCCTATTATTAGGCTACTTAACAAACTCACATACAGATGATCTCTAGACAACAAGTTCATAAGCTATTAAATCCATTTTCATAGCTGGCATTCTCAACAAAACTATAACAGAACCCTATCATCATAGGTGGTTAGTAACCTAACATGCATTAAGAAACAACTCATTATAGTTAATAAACACCATAAACATTTTATCCCTCGAGTTAGGCTAATCTAACCTTAAGTAATCTAGAAAACCTAAGATCCAAACTAATCTAACCCATTTACTCAAGAACTCTAATAAATTTACTCAGAAATGATGTGGAACATGAATAACCAAGAAAATGAAGTAAAATGCATAATCAAAAATATGAGAAAGAGAATAACAAAACTGAACTAAAATTGGAAATGCAATAACATAAACATAAAGGAGGATCTAACGATCCAAATGTGATTACACAATATAAATTAGAGAAAGGTTCTTAGTATTTTTGGCAAAAGAAAAAAAATGTGGACAAAAGGTTCTATTTACATAAGAAGGGTATTTATACCCTCATTAGTATGATCCTAATAAATCAAATAAAAAAGTTAACAAGTCCAACTCGACATTTCAGTCGAGTCGCGTAGTCGAGTTGAGTCTTGGTGCGGAAAGGTAGTTGTTTTGTTGCTCAGCTCGACACTAACATTGAGTTGTGTGGTTTAGTTGAGGTGTACTCGACCATGTGATGTCCAACTCAACCAAGCAGATCGAGTGTTAGGCCGAGTTGCACAATCTGGAGTAATAACGTTGAGTAATTACACCATCGAGCTGAGTAATAATGTTGCACATTTGCTTTCATTTAGCTCCAGAGTGCATCCTCTTGTCAATTCATGCTAAGCCCCTCCACTCCTAGCCCAAAATAGTCTCTAAAGCGTCCAAGTTTCCTTGATAACAACTCCAAATGCAAAGCTGCATGCAATGCTAATGCAGATTCACTAAGTATATAAATATGGACAGGAATGACTCTAAATTCTATGCACAAGTGATGTAGTTATGCAGCAATGGTAACAAACGATGGTCTAAAACTAGTTGAAATACACGAATATCGGTTCCCCCAAACTTAGTCTTTGATTTTCCTCAAGCAAACAAATAAAACCAAGATGGAAGAGAGGTTGAAAATGGAGATTCATAACCAAAGCAATTTTATCCAAATGATAGACTCACTGTCCAAATTAGTAATTCTAAGATGCAAATTGAGAAAGTCATACTTAAAATCTATATCCATATGACATACTCAAGATTTTTAATCCTAGAATCTACTGCAAATGCACATCAAATGTAGTAGTATATAAGGGATCTAATCCATACTAAGAGTCACACTATCAATCTTTGAAATGAACTTAAGCTAATAATCAAATATGGTTGTTGTAGTTTAAATAAGTAAAAACAATAGAAACAAACTTATGTAAAATCAAATAAATAAAAAGCATCAAGTTCTAGACAATTATCAGGAAATCATGGTAACAAATCATGACACTATTCAGAGCACAATTCACAAACAATTCTCGAACACGGAACACATATGTATAGCAAATTTATTATTGTGGCGCTGACTAGTATATCTATCAACATATAATTCTAAACTATCATTTGAGAAAATACCATTTCTAAATATGCATTAAAGTTTAATTTCGATAAGTTCACAATCCGCCTTAACATCAACTTTGTTAGCTAAGGAAAAATTGTTCATTCACGTTCTTTTAGGCATCTAACAAGCACATATGGCGAGTAAAACAACCTAAGATCATAAGCTAGGTGACCAGTCTAAACTACGCATTAAGATTAATATTAGATGAAGAACACAATAGATATAAACCCTATCTGGTCCTAATTCATTGATTCGCTAAAATCTCTAGAAAACCTTATACTTGATTAGAAAACTACTCACACATAATAGAAACGAACAAGCATAATGAATGAATAAAACTCATGAATAAATTGAAATAAAAGCAAAGAGTGTTCATAAATCTTCTCCAAAGTTTCAAAGTATGAGATCTTCTCCCTAGAGCTTACAAAACTATGAAAAGTGGATTAATTAATGTCTTCTCTCAAAAATGGCCAATCCTTAGTCTATATAGTCCTAAACTTGACTTGGTAAAATTTAAATCAAACCAAGTCAAATAAAAAGTCAAAATAAGATTTTTCCATATAGTAGTACTAGCCAGATCGTTCTGGTCTAATCATGTCTTTTTCTTCTCCATAACAACATGTCTCTAGTAAAAACTTCATATATTCCCAACTGCTTGTCTGAATTCCCCTAAACCATAGCCCAATGAAAGCTAACTCACGTCACTATCTTGTTTCAAAAGTTCATTAAGTTCCATTTACAGTAAGGCTTCCATCGACCGAAATTATCAACTTGAGCCAAATTTTCATCTCGTGCTTGTTTCATCGACCTCAATTATCAACAAAATGGTCGATTCTTGGATCCAGAAGCTATGGTTGGGGGTTCCATGTATATTTGCTTCATTCTCTTGCTTCCACTCCCATCGCCAAGTCTCCAATCTTCACGGTAGCTCCAAAATAACCTAAATGACTCCAGAAATAGAAAATATGCGACTCGAATAATCCTAGGACTCTAAAGTGCAAAAGAAGTGTAAAACTATACAAAAACGAAGATGCATGCCTCCTATAAATGAAATAAATGATGCAAAATATGAATGAAAATCGAGAAAATGTCCACATATATCAGGAAACTAATTACAAGCTAAACCAAATTCAGCCTCAACAAATCCATTTGCTATTCTTGTAACATTCATTATCAAGAACCATGAATCAAGTTGTTGCACATTCAATGAACTTATTTGGTTGCATGTATGGTTAAGAGATAAAGATGATCTCTTTTCAAATATGGCACAATTTGTTCAGTACAAGTATCACTCAAGAAATAGAATGAGCTTTAGCAGAATGGTTAAGGTGAAAGCCAATAAATGCATACGAGAACAAAACCTCATCTACCTAAGCATATAAAAATAAACTTAAATCCCTTATTTAACCCAAGATGATCCTAATTTCTCCCCTTTTCCCTTTTCTCTCAAGGTCTATCTCTCTGCATTGCATTCTTTCGAATCAACTCACTACTTCAGATGTTTATATGTATTATAAGGAGAAGATATTTTATACTTGATGATATCTAGCGAGTTTGGATTTCTTTAACACTATGGTTCTTTTATTTACTTTTATTTTATTCTTTCACACTATGGTTTTTTGGTTGTCTGAGCAAGAGTGAAAGATGCGAGTGATAAGATGATTTTGGTGGATATGTTGTTGTGGGGAGTAGACAACCCTACACCTACCAATTTTATGCTCATCTCTGGTGACAGGGATTTCTCTAATGCTCTTCGCTAGCTACGTATGAGAAGGTATAACATTCTTCTGGCTTAACCTCCACATGCATATGTGCCACTTGTCGTTGCTGCCGAAAATGTATGACTTTGGAAAATCCTAGCCTCGGGAGGTATTCCTAGTGGACCCTCTCACCTCATGAATAGTGGATGTTCTCGTGTCTCTGAGCAAGCTTAGTCTATTAAATAAAGTGATCCAACTCCTGAAGCTAGAGATACTGAAAATCACAAAACTAGTGATAACCATGTCCCTGGAGTATTACCTCAGGAGACGAGAAGAAACATGGTTAAGAATGTCCGAGGAATCCTTGCAATGTTGTTTGTGGTAGCCCCGAAAAGTTCAATAAGCACCTTTTAGATAAAAGGCGTATATCTCAGGTAAAAGAATTTTTCACCTCATTTTAGATCAAAAGTATTCCACGATGGGTTAGTATCTTTCTTCTTTCACCAAATTTTCCCTCTTTTTGTGCTCATTTTGGATGCCAAATTTTCATTTTGGTTTTCGTTATAGATTACGCGAATATAGCTGGTAAGTTTAGGTTTAGGTAATCAATTTAAAGATAACAGTCCATGCAAGAAAAATGAAAGACAACTTACTTGTTGGTGTATGTTTACTTTAAGATTGTTAATGAAGGACAACAAATTGTATGATTTATTATGCAGGCTGAGGTTGTACACAGTCAAAATGCTCAGACCAGGGATTCAGCCAAACCCGTATAGGCAGGAGAGCTTGTGGAATGTTTTGTATGCCACATCTACACCAGCAAAAATACGTACAAAAACAACACTTATGGTAAGAGACATCGAAACAACTTGGAATTGCAATCATCAGGTTAGTATGATAACATGTCAATGAGGCCAGTTGAGTCTCCTAAGGAGGTTATGGAGAGGCAAAATAAGGTAGTGAAGGTAGATCAAAACCAAATGCTGACTACGCTTGTCGTTTGTGCAATGTGGTGAGCAAGAGTGATTTTGATTCTCATCTAAAGGGTACACAATGCCATGTTGTGTCAATCAATGACAAGTTTCTAACTTTTGGGTATTCTAGAACTTAAGAATTTACTAACATAGGTAAAACATTTGATATAATTGATTAGCCACTTGTTAATTCTGAGAAGCTTCAAGACAAAGGAGGCGGAGAAAAGATTCAACCAAGAGAAACAACTGCAGACACTCGGTTGCAGTCTCAAAAAGTTCAAAAGTGTACCAATATTTTGAGTAGAATGATTCCATGGTAAATCAATTCGACAGTACTGTAGTTTATGGGCAATTGGATCCATTGATAGTTGATGTTAAAAAATTTTATCTAACGTTGAGGTAGATCATTACAGTACCTCGAGTCTAGTACCGATGATCTACCTTTTTCATCTACTAGAATAATCTTACTGCTCTGTTTACTCAAACCACTTGAAGTTGTAAAACCTTTTCTAAGACACTGCAAAGCAATATACGTTGTTTAGTTTTATAAATTTATCTTACAAAACTAAGTTGGATAGGTGTTATAAAGGGAAGGACTTATTACAACTGTATCAGATTGTTGGTTCGAAGTGTGACAGGTACCACATAATCTGTGTCTACTGATGGAATCTCATTCTTTGAAAGCTTTCCTGAATCATAATCAAAATCAGAGGTCCACAAATCATTGCTTCGTCTTAATCACGAAAACATGGTAAAGAGCATAACTTACGCGTCTTGTCTGATTCTCGTCTTCCTTAGCATAAGATATCTCACAGCAACTTGGTCCAAAGAGTGTGACATGAAACAAGAGATTGCCTTCGTGTCTGAAAAGAATGAAGTCACCAACCTGAAGGTTGTGAGCTACAACGAATGCTTTCCATCCTTTGGTCAATCTTTTGCCGTCCATCTGAATTTCCCAGATGATCTCTGACGCGTCTGATCTCAGTTTTGCTTCGTTGCCCATTAGTTTTCCCTTAGCGTAGTTCGAGTAAAAAGCTTTAGGATAGACTGCAAACAGCAATCAACACTGTAAAATAAACGTAACAACATACACAGAGGGAGATAGAGAAAGAGGGAGAGAGATTACAATATAGGAGAAGGAGTCTAAGTCTGGATAAATTGGCTTCATGAAATGTGGCGTGGACGAAGAAGAGAACATTAAACTAGACATTGATGAACAAAACGTAACCACAACTATCTTGAGATCTCAGTGAATATATATAGACTGGAGAAAACTCAAAAGCTCATCGTGTCTTTTCAGTTTCCTCTAGCTGTTTTTGCCTGTTCTTCTCTATTCAACGTTACGTTTCCCAAGTCGTCATTAGTTTTTTCTTATTGGGCCATATATGAAGCAAACAGGCCCATCAATTAAAATCGAAGTAGGTAAAGAAAAGCCTTTTAAAATAAAATCAACGGTTCTCTATGCGAAATGCAAAGAATCTTCTGGATCCTTTTTTCAGCTACTCCATTTATCTAAACCCTAACCCCCTCTCCTCGCTATTCGTTTTCACTAACCACTTTCTTATCCACACCAATCCAGAACGTTCCTCGAAAATCTCTGCTTTCGTCTGAAAAATGGCGTCTGCAAACGCTCTCTCTTCTGCCTCTGTTCTTTGTGCTTCCCGTCAGGTGCAAACTTTGTTCTACTTTATGTTCATTAGCTACTTACTGGAGAAGATAATGAATTTTCTTTCACTACTTGTTTGTGATTGAATTTGACCTTTTTCTTTCGTTCTCAATTGGTTTTTCTTAATTTCCTTTTTCGTTTTGGGTTTTGGTAAAGAAATTGAGTGTCTTCCATTACTTATTTTTGATTCTATCTGTTGAATTCGTTTCTGGGCTGGTGATGAATGTTTAGTTTCTTTGTGAAAATCCAATGAGATTGCTATAAATGATTCTTATTTATTCATGTTTGTGAGTACAGAGTAAATTAAGAGGAGGAAATTCGCAGCAAGGTCAAAGGGTAAGCTACAACAGGAAATCAAGCAGACGATTTAGCGTTAGAGCGAATGTAAAGGAAATCGCTTTTGACCAGAGCTCTAGAGCTGCTCTTCAAGCTGGTATTGATAAGCTTGCTGACGCCGTTGGTCTCACTCTGGGTCCTAGAGGTATTATTTGTAGCTGATTCACTTTCCTCAAGTCTTCATGTGCCTGTACAAATTGTCCTTAACTTGGTGTATTAATTTTGTATTCTCAAGGGAGAAATGTTGTGTTGGATGAATTTGGTAGTCCCAAAGTGGTGAATGATGGAGTTACCATTGCTAGGGCTATTGAGTTACCTGATGCTATGGAAAATGCAGGTGCAGCACTTATTCGTGAGGTTGGTGTGTGTGTGCGAGAGAGAGACATAGCTTTGTTATTGTCCTGTTATTGCTTTGTTATAATACGGTGTAGTTTATCTGGTGTTGTTTTATGTGTAAGGTTGCGAGTAAGACTAATGATTCGGCTGGTGATGGGACAACCACCGCATCTATCCTTGCTCGGGAAATAATCAAACATGGATTGTTGAGTGTCACTTCTGGAGCGAATCCTGTTTCCCTCAAGAGGGGAATCGATAAGACCGTTCAGGGTTTGATTGAAGAACTTCAGAAGAAAGCTAGGCCTGTGAAAGGGCGTGATGACATCAAAGGTACTACCTATTTTAGTGACATTCCTTGTGGAGCAACAAGGGTGATTGCTTTTACTAATCTGTTTGTTTTGGGTTTTTCTTTTCCAGCTGTGGCTTCCATTTCTGCCGGAAACGATGATCTTATAGGGACAATGATTGCTGATGCCATTGACAAAGTTGGACCTGATGGTGTTTTGTCCATTGAATCTTCATCCTCTTTTGAGACAACAGTAGATGTTGAAGAAGGAATGGAGGTATGATTTTTTTGGCCCTCTTAACTCTAATTTTTTATTTGCCAGGGGCTAACTTGATTCTTACTTTTAATCTCAGATTGACAGAGGTTATGTCTCGCCTCAGTTTGTTACAAACCCTGAGAAACTACTAGTTGAGTTTGAGAATGCTAGGGTGCTGATCACTGATCAGAAGATCACTGCAATCAAAGACATTATCCCTATTTTGGAGAAGACCACTCAGCTTCGAGCTCCACTGTTGATTATTGCAGAGGATGTTACCGGTGAGGCCCTAGCTACCCTTGTTGTGAACAAGCTCCGTGGTGTCCTCAACGTTGTTGCCGTTAAAGCTCCTGGATTTGGAGAAAGAAGAAAAGCCATGCTTCAAGATATCGCAATCTTAACAGGTTTCTGCAAATTTAGCTTGGGTTTAGTTCTGTTTTTATCTTCTCTCTTCTGTGTTTCTGAAATTTCTATCTTTTTGTATATCCTTCAGGTGCTGAGTACCTAGCCAGTGACATGAGCTTGCTGGTTGAAAACGCTACCATAGATCAATTGGGCATTGCCAGAAAAGTTACAATTAGCAAAGATTCAACTACCCTTATTGCAGATGCAGCTTCCAAGGACGAATTACAGGCTAGGATTTCCCAGCTTAAGAAAGAGTTGTCGGAAACTGACTCTGTATATGACTCAGAGAAGCTCGCTGAGAGAATAGCAAAGCTATCTGGAGGTGTTGCTGTCATTAAAGTCGGAGCAGCAACTGAAACTGAGCTTGAAGACCGTAAGCTCCGTATTGAGGATGCCAAGAACGCCACATTTGCTGCCATCGAGGAAGGCATAGTTCCAGGTGGTGGTGCGACTTTGGTTCATCTTTCCACTGCTATTCCAGGTATTAAGGAGACGTTTGAGGATGCTGATGAACGTTTGGGAGCTGATATAGTACAGAAGGTAAGTTTCGTTAACATATTGTTTTTCTTTTTGTTTTTTGTTTTGTTTTGTGTAGACTCTAACATAGCTAAAATTTGGATACAGGCATTGGTGGCACCAGCTGCACTTATTGCCCAGAACGCTGGAATCGAAGGAGAAGTTGTTGTGGAAAAGATTATGTTCAGCGAATGGGAGCTTGGCTACAATGCTATGACTGATACGTACGAAAATCTGTTGGAAGCTGGAGTCATTGATCCTGCAAAAGTGACGAGATGTGCCCTTCAGAACGCTGCTTCAGTTGCAGGAATGGTACTAACCACTCAAGCAATTGTTGTGGACAAACCCAAACCCAAGGTTGCTGCTGCTGCTCCTCCTCAAGGTCTCATGGTGTAATCTTATCACGTAGCCTATTTTTCCTTTTTGCACATTTGTCCTCCTCATTTGTCGGCAATGTTCTACTGTTTTGGGGGAAAGAGAGTAGTTTGTGAACAGTAAACCAGAAATAATTTATCTTTTTTCTCTCCAAGAACCATTCTGATTGTTCGTTACAAGGGAATTGAAAAATAAGACTTGGACAGTGACTAGACGTTTGTGACGGAGGAAAGATAAACATGTCATCGGGATAATAGATGTTGATCGAGATTTGGTAAAAGTGGAAGAATACACTACAAGAAAACAGGTGGAAAACCGACTACTGTTCCGACCGGACTGAGGTAGTCGGAATTTTCCGACAAAAAAACCGATAACACGCCATAGTTTGGACAAATTTCGAAGAACTATCGGAAGTTGTTGGAAATTTCCGACAACTTCCGACAACCACCACAAACCGACCGTTATCGACTTTGATATCTGACAGCTTTTCCGACAACCACACACAGTCTTAATTTTCCGACATCTACCGACGGGTACCAGTAAAAACGTTCTTCATATGTCATTTTCCATTGTAACCGAAAGTAGGTAAGACTGTCAAAACCCGTCGAAAACGGTAGGAAAGTGCATCATTATAAGCACAAACGATCATGTTGTGGCTACACCTTCGTTTTCAATAAGTAGAACACAAAATGTCAAATATATATTTTCGAGCTTGGGTGGATAAAGAAAAAAACGATCCAGAAACGGGGTTACTTACCGCAGAGTATGCAGATGGGATGAAACAATTTATGGAGTTCGCCGGAAATCAAAGCATAACGCGCGAAACAGGTAAGATGTATTGCCCATGCCGCAAATGCAAAAATATGAGATTTATTTCAGTAAAATCTGAATGTATGGTTAATGTCAGAAGTGGTAATAAATGTTATGGTGATGGTGTGGGAGTGGATTCGACTGT
Organism: Lepidium sativum; assembly: GCA_023374145.1. NCBI lineage: Eukaryota > Viridiplantae > Streptophyta > Magnoliopsida > Brassicales > Brassicaceae > Lepidium > Lepidium sativum. The sequence goes on from JAKUCM010001973.1 coordinate 44,133, forward strand.
GGAAGGCGAAAACGTAGTTGGTTCAATTCAGATAGTTAACGATGCATTTAGAGAGAATATCCCTGCCTTTATGGAGGGAATAAATAGAGGGGAATAACCAAATCTAGAAGCACAGAGTTTTTATAAGCCGTTGTATGGTGGGTGTGAGGACGGGATATCTCCGTTATCGACTGCAACTGACTTGATGAATATCAAGACAGACTACAATTTAGCAGAGCCATGTGTTGATGCGATAGCTAATTTGTTTAGCAGGAGTCTACCGAAAGATAATATTGCTCCTAGTTCATACACGGAGGTTCAGAAATTGGTCGCCGGGTTTGGGTTACCGTACGAGATGATAGATGTATGTATCGATAATTGTATGATCTACTGGAGAGAAGATTTAGATATGTTGCAATGTCGATTTTGTCGTAAACCTCGGTTTCATGAAATATATGGTAGAAATCGGGTCCCATACAAGCGGATGTGGTATTTGCCATTAGGATATAGGTTGAAAAGGCTATATCAGTCAGAGCGTACTGCAGCTGCAATGAGATGGCATGCCGAACATAATTCCCATGGGGAGATTGCACAACCTTCAGATGCGAAGGCATGGAAACAATTTAAGTCAGTTTATCCTGATTTTGCTGCCGAAAGCAGGAATGTGTATCTCGGTTTATGTACAGATGGGTTTAGTCCATTCGGGAAACATGGTAGACAATATTCAGTTTGACCTGTGATTGTTACACCATACAATTTACCGCTCTCACTTTGTATGAAATCAGAATTCCTATACCTGACAGTTGTAGTCCCAGGGTCGGATCATCCAAAAAAAGCACTCGATGTGTTTTTACAGCCACTAATTTATGAGTTGCAGCCATTATGGGAGAGTGGAGTAGAAGCGTTTGATGTGTCTAGTCAGATTAATTTTACGATGAAAGTCGTCCTTATGTGGACTATTAGTGACTTTCCTGCATATGGAATGTTATATGGGTGGACGACACATGGGAGAATGTCATGTCCAATATGTCAGGACAGCATAGAAGCATTCGAATTGAAACACGCCAGAAAAACTTCCTGGTTCGATTGTCACAGGCGTTTTCTGCCCATGGATCATCCATATCGGAAAAGCACAACATTGTTCACTAAGAATAAGAAAGTGATGTATGGTCCACCTCCAGAACCAGATGCCCGTACAATATTAACCCAACTTCGAGATTTTGGTGCAGAAAAACCTACTGATTGTGGGGGAAATGGTCATTGTCCTGTCGATGGCGTTGGAGAGTATCACATTTGGCATAAGAAGAGTATATTTTGGGTATTGCCGTATTGGAGAACCCATCTGCTAAGACATTGTCTAGACGTTATGCACATTGAAAAAAATGTGTTTGAGAATATCATCAATACTGTTTTGAATGTGAAGGGGAAAACGAAGGATAATTTGAAATCGAGACTAGACTTACCTGATATATGTAATAGAAGATCACTTCATGTACGAGGTAACAATAGAATTGGTCCTTTTCCAATATTCCGTATGGATGCTTCGAAAAACGTACGAATGTTATTCAATACTCTATGCAATTTACTTGATATTTTGTAATTTATCAACTAATTATATGAATAATATGTGGTATTTTTCGATTGGATAAAACATAATGTGTAATTTCCCGACGGCTACGCCTCTATATTGCGCAACTGCGTAGACAGTTCGGAATGAAAATTTATTTTGATGAAAAGTCATGATTGCCATATCGTGATAAAAAGATTATTTCCTTTTGCCTTTTCGTATTTGCTATCGCGAACTGTACACGAAGCTGTTGGAGGTACAATTTTAATTGTAGTACCATTTACTTAGTGTAAACAACTTTGCAACTTAACGTATTTTTCCGTGATTTGTGTTCGCGTAGCCTCACTGCAGACGGGATCAAGAACTTGAACGACAAAATTCCAGTTATGTTGTGTAATCTTGAAAAGATATTTCATCCATCATTCTTTGATGTTATGGAAGATCTTCCGATCCATCTACCACGAGAAGCAGGTAAGTAGATTGTCATTCTGTCATTTGGTAATTTGTATATAGACTTTCCATTCCAATACAGAGTTAGGTGGACCTGTTCAATACAGATGGATGTATCCATTTGAACGATACATGTTTCACTTAAAGAAGAAAGTGTAAAACATGAGCAGAGTCGAGGGTTCCATCGTTGCACAATGCTTAAATGAAGAAACCGCGAATTTCTCTTCCATGTACTTTCATCCGGATGTGCAAACAAAGAGACGCAGACCACCACATCATGATGACAGTGGCGAATACCCAGTTTATCCTGCATCTGCTCCCGATACATTTTCGCAGGTTGTTAGGTTGAGCGGAAAAGCAAAACAGAGGAAACTGAGTACGACATAAAGCAAACACATGCATCTGTATATTGCGAATAACTGTTCTGAAATCGAGGACCTAGAGCGATATGATTCATATAGTTTCTCTATTGCACATTATCATTCGTTTATAGATTTATCATATTTATAATAAAAAAATTTACTTTTAGGATTTACATGTCGCAATTAATAGCAGCTTTTCCTCAACTGTCTGATGAAGAACTGTACGGGAAACAAGCATGGAAGGCGGGAAAAAAACAACATCCCCGTTGTAGCCCTGAACTTTTCCAACAGTTCGCGGCGTATTGGGAGCACGAGGACACCAAAAAAGTGTCAACTAGAAACTCACTCAACTAGAACAGCAACCGCGGGGGATTAGGAGACGCTACCCATAACAACGACGCTCAGACATTCGAGGAACGTTCAGGTGTCCTGGTAAGTAACTTAAATAAATTACAAGACATATTTTTTAATTACTTGCAACTTTTAAATCTGTTTTTTTAGGCATCTCAGCTTGGTGAAGAACAAGATTTATTCCTCCTAATGGAGGACACACATACTATCAAGCAGACGAAGAGGGTAGAGGACAAGAAGGTTCTCGGTGTTCTCGAGACGGTGAGGCGGAACACCACCAAAATCCTAACGCAACGTAATCAAGAAGGCGAAGGAAGTTCTACCGAGCTAACTCGGGAGGAAATCGATCAGCTCATCATTGAGGTACGATATATTTTTTTAAATAATTTATAATCACTTTTACTATTAATTTTGTCTTCTTTCTGCAGTCCACACCGCGTACTAAAGGTCGTCCTTTCGCACTTGGCAATTTGGTTACTTCCGATGGTGTCCCGGCTTATCTCACACATAGTTCTTTGACACTGTTAGAACGTGAGCAGTTCAATCAGATGCATTTGATACAAGAAGAGATGGAGCGTCAGGCCGAAGAGAACAACGCCAAATCGTGGGAGATGAAGCGTCAGATGCAGGAATTTGCAAAATTTTGCGAAGATTTTATGAGTTTTACATCCTCACGTAATTATATTCGTACGATGTTGTTCACATTTCTAATTTATAAACTCTTTTAACTATTTTAATTATAATATTATTAGTTATAATTTATTATAATTATTACTATTATTTATTATTTAATTTATTTAATAACGTGGACGTAGGAAGTGGTCGAAAATTTTCGACCTCCTCCGATAGGACGTTTCTGACCGCCTCTGACATGCTTTTTCCGACCTCCTCCGACAGGCCATTTCCAACAATAACCGACAGCCATTTTACGACAGGTATTGACGGGCTCTTCCGACGTTCTCCGACAGCTTCTCTCCGACGTCTACCGACAGGTATTTTCCGACATCTCCCGACGGTCTTTTTCCGACATTCTCCGACAGATGTTTTCCGACCTTCACTGACCGTTTTTCCGACCACGGCCTGTGGTCGGAATAAACCGACCACTACTAACGCGTTCTTGGTTTCCGACCATCCCAAACCGACCACTCACTTTCTGTCAATTGGAGTTGGAAGTATCGTTTTTCCGACGGTTTCTGACAGCATACGTCGTCAGAATCAGCCTTGTTTTCTTGTAGTGATATATCTATGGCCATAACTATTAGTTGTCTTTCCATAAAGTCTTTAAAAGGCACTTTTGACATTGGAACTGTCCGATAGGTTTTAACTATCGGATGTCTGTAACAGAAACAGAGGAAGAGGAAGATAGAGAGAAGTAGAGATCGAGGAAGGAGATAAGAAAAGAATTGCACAGTAAATGCGTGCCGGAGAGAAGAGAGAATTGCGGTTCGATTTCTTTAGTTCAATAATCGTAACTTTCCCCATTTAGGACTTTGGCTCTTAAAGCCTTACATTCTTAAAAACGACAATGTCTTAATATTTGAAACGACAATTACTTAATAAACAAAGGTCTCTCTTAGCCACCGAAAGTTTCGCTTAACCACTGCTCTTTTCGATGTTCCCTTTTTTTTTATCTCTGTTTCCTTGTGATTAAACCCATAACAACTGCAAGCTTATCATTACCCCTGCATAAATGACTCACCTTGTCCTCAAGGTGAAATTCAGAGAACCGCTTCTGCAGCTTGTTCACAACCTCCCACGAGTCCTCGCTGTCAAGAGAATGCTCCCAATGTATCAACGCCTCAGGACTTTTACTCAACATTCCTTTTCTTAAGGCCAGAACCGACTCTGGTTGTGTTTCCTTTTGCATTTCACTATTGAAATTAAGAGGTATCTCTTGAGTCTTCACCCCCGATGGAATAGATTTCTTGAGTTGTGAGACATGAAAAACCGGGTGGATCGCACACCCCACTGGTAGTTGTATTATAGGCTATTTTCCCCACCTTCTACACAATTGGATATGAACTGAAGTAACGAGGTGCCAGTTTCTCGTTGAATCGGTGAATAACAGATTTATGCCTGTACGGCCCAAGCTTGATATAAACTGAATCACCAACCTCCTAGTTAACATCTCTTCTCTGTTTATTCGCTGATTGTTCCATCCGCCTTAGTGCTTCGGTCATGTGTACCCTCAGTTTCTGGACTAATTCATCCCTGTCTTTGATCTGTACTTCCACCAGATCGTTATTAGTCGGAATATCCCTATACCTGAGCAACTTTGGAGGTTCACATCCAAACACTGCCTGAAAAGGAGATGTCTTGATGATAGTGTGATAAGATGTATTATACGAATACTCAGCCCATGGTAGACCCCGAAACCAACTGGTCGGTTTTTCTTGTACAAAACATCGCAAGTAAGATTCTAGGCAACTGTTTAAGACTTCGGTCTGCCAATCGATCTATGAGTGGTATGCACTGCTCTTCCTCAGCTCTGTTTCGTGCGCCTAGAAAATTTCAGATTAAAACTTGCTCAAGAAAATTTTATCTCTGTCTGACACAATTGTTTCGGGAAATCCATGCAACCTCACAATGTCTTGTATGGATGATGCTGCCACTGTACTCGCTGTAAATGAGTGTTTGAGTGGAATGTAATAGCCGTACTTACCGAGTCTATCCACCACCACCAACACCGAATCATATCCTCTTGACTTCGACAACCCTTAAGTCTGACACACTTGACACTCCTTTATATACTGCTCAATCGCTTGCTTCATGCCTATCCAATGTACTTCTGCTTTCATTTGATTGTATGTTTTGAGGAGACCTCCATGCCCCCCAATGGTGCTGCAGTGGAACTAGCTTAATAGACTTGGAATGAAGGGAGATCCTTTTGGGATTACTAACCTACCTGCGTGCATCAAGAGATCCCCATTGAGATGATAATCGGTCTGTATTAACTCCTTATTCTGAATCATTCTTATCAACTCTTGACATTCAAGATTTTTAGCTTGTTGCTTCTTCAGCTCCTTGACATCTATTGAAACAGGAGCGGTGAAATGAAGTTGTTCCAATCGTTCTAATTGTTGTCGGGACAGGGCGTCTGCTACTCGGTTTTCTATTTTCGGTTTATACTCTATTGAGTAATTTAGCCCCAGCAACTTCACTGCCCATCTATGTTGATCTCCTGCAACATTCTTCTGATCCAGTAAGTATTTAAGGCTCTTTTGATCAGTTCTGATCACAAAGTGCCTCCCCATCACGTAGTGTTTCCATTTCGTGATTGCAAACACGATTGCTAATAGTTCTCTTTCATATACTGATTTTCGTTTCCCCTTCTCTGAAAATCCTTGACTTATATATGCAATGGCTCGCTTATCTTCAAAACCACCTCTAAATGCTTCTCATGTCTGCCCACATCCGAACTGTATACCAAGATGTCGTTGAAAAATACCAGCACAAACTTCCTGAGATAGGGTCTAAAAATCTCGTTCATGAAACTTTGGAAGGTGGCTGGTGCATTTGTCAATCCGAAAGGGCATAACTCTGAACTCATAATGTCCCTCATGCGTTCGGAAAGCCGTCTTATGTACATCGGTCTCTTTCACCCTGATCTGGTGGTAGCCCGACTTCAAATCCACCTTGGAGAACACCGCTGCTCCACTCAATTCATCAAAAACTTCCTCTATAACTGGGATGGGATATCTATCTGGGACTATTACCTTGTTGAGCGCCCTATAATATACACAAAACCTTCAACCTCCATCTTTCTTTTTGACTAGCAAAACTGGGCTGGAATAGGGACGGATGCTAAGTGTAATAATGCCCGATGTCAACATCTCTTCAACCAGCTTCTCAATCTCATTTTTCTGTGTGAATGAGTACATATAAGGCCTGCAATTAACTGGTCCAAATTCTTCTTTTAGTGTGATAGTAATCTCTATTTCTGGCTGGCGGCAACCCTTGAGGTGACTGAAAAACCTCCCTATACTCAGCCAATATATGTTCAATTATTCCCGGGTATTTCACACTTGGGGCTGCCTTTTGATTCTCGAATAATTCAAAGAGTCCCACCAAGTAATGTTCGTCTCCTACGCCTTTGTTCTTTCTAATGGACTTAAGTGACACTTGCTTCTTCATTAGGTAGGGATTACCTGTCACTTTCCTCTATATACCACCTTGTTTAAACTCCAATCGGTGCAAACCCTAATTCACCTTGGTCTCTCCTAACTTAGCCAACCACGCATACCCCAACACAAGATCAGTAGTTCCCAGTTCAAAACACCAAAACTCCTCAGTTATTTTCACCTTGGGTAAGGCGAGAATTACATCTTCACATTTGCCCTGGCCCTTAATAACTTGACCATCTCCCACTGATACAAAGAATGGTCTTGTTTCTTTAACGCTAATCATCAGTTTCTCCACCAGAATCTTTAAAATGAAGTTACAAGTTGCTCCCGAATCCAGTAGAACCACTACCTCTATCCCTTCTAGCTTAGCCAATAAGCTCAATGATTTCTCCATTGATATTCCAGTGAGGGATAATAATTTGATATGTTCCAACTCAGACTCCTCCACATTTGCTTCTTGATCCACATTGTCAATCACATCTGCCTCTGTAAGTTCGTTTTCCAGGTGTTCTTCCATTCCCATAGCTCTAAATCTCTGGTTTGAGTGACACTTATGACCCGGAAACCATCTCTCCCCGCATTGGCGACAAGGGTTATTTCCTCACACTGGTTCTGGCAGTGTTCTTCTTCCATCTTTCCTGTCATCTTCTGATTTCCGGAAGGGCACCATAACATTGCTTTTGTGGTTCTAGTTGGACATGGTTGTGTGGGGAGTATAATTTGGTGCTGGTGGGTTTTTATAGCCACTCCTTTGTCCCCATGTATTTGTCTTAGCCATCTTCAACCACTTAATCGCACTTCCCGTCATACACTGGTAAGCTACATTCAACTTATCTCTTTCTGCGATTTGATGGTTCTCAAAATACCTTCCATCCTATACACCCATTCATCCGCATCTTGCCCTTCATACATTGGCAGCTCTTGCTTACGAGTGCATATATCTATGTTGAGGCTGGAAAGCTTACTTTCTGCTCATCAGATTTCTGTACCGATGAAGATCCTTGGTGTCGATGGTGTGGAACTGTTAGGGGTGGTAACAGTTGACGCGGAATCCCAAAAGAATCGCCACTCCAAATTGTAAGGATAGTCCTTGGTCTTCAAAGAACTTGAGTAACCCCCACCTTAGGTATATCAAACCTAAGATTGTTGTTTTTTCAACTCGCCTTCAATTAAGCAAGGTGGTGGAACCACGAAATGTTGACTCGAGTAGCCTCCACCTTTAGTATATTAAACAAAATATTGTTGCTATTTTGACTCGCCCTTTCACGCCAATGGCTAGGAATGGCCACACAAGTGTGATGGAAATCACTTGATAAACCAGTTTGATCCCTTGGATATTACACACCAAGAAAGATCGAAAAGTTCACAAAGAACAAAAGAGAATCACTCTCAAATTTATTGATAAAAAGTTGGATCATCACAAATGAGAATTAATATGAGTTTATAAAGAAAAGAAAGGACTCTCTAGATTCATCTAGACTTATCGAATGTCTTAAAGATGAAGAGTAAATATTACTAAGTAAATGACAAGTAAATGTCACAATTTATTATGACTTGAATGAGAAGGACTCTTGAACTTTTGGCCTCCAAGATATCTTTTAATCTTCCAAATTCGTCATTATTCATGGGTTGGACTTTAAGACTTGCTTTAGAACTTCTCTTGGACTTGTAGAAGGCTCAAAGTGGGTTGGACTTGGCAAGTATAAAGTCCAATGGATTCCTTATGTTGTTCTTTTTCGAAAAGGCCTTGAATAAATCCACAAATGCTCTCCTTGATTTGTTTAGCCCATGATCTTGTAATTGGACCGACTGGAATCTCCAAAGCTCTCTCGTGATCTTCATTGCTTAGCTCTGAGTTCTCCTTAGCTTCCTTGCTGCTTTCCATGATCATATCAACGGTAGTATCCCATCTCCCCGTTTTTATCTAGTGGGGAAAAATACTCCAGCGGCGCCTTACCGGGATCCTTCCACCTCCCCAGGCGCAAGGCACTAAGACGTAGGTATCTTAGACTTGCTTATTTTCCATAGCCTCTATTCTCGAACTCAACATAGCCAAGGTTTCCCTCAAAAGTTTTCAATCTTCTTCCTGGCTTTGTCTTATCATTCATAGTTGTGACTCCACACTAAAGGAAGTGTCCGCTGGTTCTTGTGTAGGTGCCATTAAATCGAGGCTCTGATACCAATGATAGGTTTTAACTATCGAATGTTTGTAACAGAAACAGAGGAAGAGTCAGATAGAGGAAGAGGAAGATAGAGAGAAGTAGAGATCGAGGAAGAAGGAGATAAGAAGAGAATCGCACAGTAAATGCTTGCCAGAGAGAAGAGAGAACTGCGGCTCGATTTCTTTAGTTTAGTAATCGTAACTTTCCCCATTTAGGTGTTTGACTCTTAAAGCCTTACATTCTTAAATACGACAATGTCTTAATACTTAAAACGACAATTACTTAATAAATGAAAGTATCTCTTAGCTTCTGAAGGTTTCACTCAGCCACTGCTCTTCTCGATGTTTGATCTCTGTTTCCTTGTGATCAAACCCATAGCAACTGCAAGCTTATCACTGTCAAGCTCTTATCCTCTAATCTTCGATGGAATATTTGTCTATTCCTCTCCACAAGCTCTGTTGCAAGTCTCTTATCTTTTCCGCTTCCTTTGTTAGCTTCAAGAGCTTAGTACCTTCTCTGTTCCTCTTTAAGTTCCTTCATGGTCATTGGGTTGATTCGGTGAATCAAGACATTTTTTAAAAGAGGAAGAAGTGAGGAGGAGCTTGTAGACTGAGAATGGACAAGTTGGTTTGACTGGCTTTAACAAGATTTGTAGAGTCATCGAATCGTCTCACTGAGTCAGAGCTGGAATTTGGACCGGCTGGCTTCAAAAAGTAAAAATTTATTGAGAAGACCTATACACATGACAATGAAAAGATCCAAAGTATTGTATTAAAAAGAAGAGACTTTTGAAAACCTGAGTTTCAACCCAAAAACTAACTTTAAAATGCACCTAAAACTGTGACAATCAAATATTGCTAATAGAGAGAGAGAGCTCAAGTGGTCGTGTTAGTTCTTCCAACGACCACTTGGGTTTTGAAGATTATTACTTAACAAAACGACTGAGACAATAAAATAGAGATCATGTTCCATTGCGATTTCAATCATCAGAACGTCTACATGGCTCTTCACACATGCGATCTAGATACTCGAAAATACATTGACGGCCATTCTTGTCTTAACTTAATTAACTCCTAACTTGTCACCAATAGGTATATGATACTCATTGATTCATCTTAATAACGGTTCATTCACATCAATCTTAACTATACAATTCTTTTTAGTCAACAATAATTGGATCGACAAAACTGAATTCATAACCAAAAATTTTCTAGGATTAGGTAGGATTCAAACTTACCACCTAGTGCCAAATTCGATCAGAGACAAGGCAATTGGCCACCTGTTTCTTGGCTAACTACATATTTCCATTTATGTTTCAATAAAAAATTTGTCTGAAAGTGTGAGCTTCCAACAAATTACCAACAAAGTTTCAATTGTGAATTTGGACAAATTAAGAACCTATGAAGTAACCAATTCGTTCAAAGATATTATACCGATGTGATTTGAAAAATTTATTAGAATAAGGTCTTGTTCTTTATAACGTCATTATGATCACAATTCGCTATCAAATTGATACAACGAGTTTTAACCTCTAATTACTACTGCAAATGCACATCAAATAAAAATAGTATTTAGGGATCAAATCCACGAGAACCAATTGTTACACTATTAGTTGCTAACCAAATCAAAGCTAAGAGAACTCGAAATAGTTACGGAGGTTGTAATTTAAACGAAGCGAGAAATAAAACGATGTGAATTTAATAACTAAAAGATATCAGGTGCATGGAAATCATCAAGAAATAGGAAATCTAAACTAGGAAACTATTCAGGGCACAAGTATGATCAATTCTCGAACACAGAACACTACTGTATAGCAAACACAATTTTGTAGCATCGTCTACTATGTTTAGCAACCTATAATCCTAAACTGTTGTTTGGTCCTAGATATTTAAACATGCATTAGTAAGAAAGTCTAATAAGTTCAAAATTAGCTTTAGCATTAGATTCCGTTGGTTAAGGACTAATTGCTCATTTATGATTTTTCAAGCATCTAACAAGCACTTTCGGTGACTTAAACAACCTATAATCATAATCTAAAGGATCAAGCTAACCTAAGCATTAAAAACACATGAATATAAAGCCATATTTGTTCCTTATTCATTGAAGCTCTAAATCCTTATAAAACCCTAAGCATGGCTAAAAGACTACTCGGAAATGGTAGAGAAGAAACAAACAATATATATATTAAAGAAGACATAATAAAATTGCAATAGAAATCCTAAAGGGTTCAGAATTCTTCTCAGAAGAGTTGTAGAGTCATGAAGTTTTCTCCCCCAAAAGCTTACAAGAACAATGATAAAAGTCGGCTATGAATTATGAAAAGTGTGTTTCAAAAAGTTGTGAAAAATCTAATTAAAAAGTGCTAAACCGCTTCTGGTACGAAATAAGAAAAGTCTTGGTTTCTCACGCAGTCCCGTGGATCGGTCGATCCAGGCGTCAGATTGATTGATCCACTATGAAGTGGTCGTTCTTTAGATAGTGCGCATATTTCTTCTTAATGTTGGACTGATCGATCCACTATACAATGCTTAATCTTGGATCACTCTAATTTTTCTTCTGGTCGTGCGCAGAATTCTTCTCACAAGCTGGACTGATAGATCAAGAGTTGGATTGATTGTTCCTTGGGTTAGAACCACTTGTTGATGTAGTTGGTTGATCCATCAATCTTTCACAACTTTTGGTAATAACAGGATCAATTGATCCAAAAGAGGACCAATCGATCTGAGCAGTTAAAAGTGCCAGTTTCCTCTCTTTTTGCTCCATTGCACTTTCCGAATGTTCAATTCTATTCTAATTCGTTTTGGACCTGAAAAGACACTAAAAGACTACAAAAGACACGGAAAACTAAAGAAAACATAAGTTAAAAACCATCAATTATGTGATATATCACAAAATTTACACATCATTATAAACAAAAGATATGGTAAAGGAAGAAAAGAATCGCTGCATTTCTTTTAATGAAGAGTCGATGGTGTTGCCGGTGACTCTAAATAGAAGAGCGACTGTAATAATAGTGGTACAACAACTTTTTCCTGTATTTGCTTTAATTTACGAAATTGGTTTCAAAGTTGGTTATATTTTTATTTTTGATCGCTGACGTAGCAGCGACCATAAGAAGAAAACATCCTAATTCGGACGAATCTTGTTGGCAGAAATCTATGGTGTACCATAAACCCAGACCTAACATCTAAACAATGACAAACATATGCATCACAATCCCTTAGTCTATGTATGTACTGTTCATTTGATGAAGAAACTATTAAAATATATGATGAACATAATGGATCTGGGATAGTTAGTGAACTTGGATAATGATTGAATCGTGCTTAATAGCACTTTCTTGAAGAGTATTTCGACCCTTATTCTCAAGCCTTAGGTTACACGAAATCTCTTATAGGATACAACAATCAAATCTCTCTCTTGTTCTAGCCTAAGACACAAGAGATAACAATTAGAATTTTGTGTTTTGCTTATATGTTTAATCTTTTAAAATCAGATTGAAATTATATTGCTTTCAATCTCTCTTTCTCGTACTCTCTCTGTTTTTGGGCAGAGAAAACAGAGTCTTATATATAGAGAAAATTGGTTCACTATCACGAATGTTTGATGTACGTTTGCAACCGTACGTTTATTATTATAACCGTCCATTCCTAATATTAAACATCTAATTTAAATGTTAAACATTTAACATTAAACTTAAATGTCCAACATTAGCGTTTGTTAGATAATTTAGATGTTAAATGTTAAAGATTAAACTTAAATACCCAACATTCATCCCCATTTAAGTTTAATCTTCGATTCAGCTCACATAAACCAAACTCATGCATAAACTCATTACATATTTCAAATACCCGAGAACTAGGATGTCCAATGGATTAAATCCTTTCAACTCATTTGGATACATGAAGATAATATTCACACGAATTTCTAAACTATTCTAAGTGTTTTCCTTGATACTATTATTAGCCATGTGTAATTATCCTTTCATGAGCACATACAAAGATAATTCCAAACTTCTTGAAGCGGCTACACTTCACACTCATATAGGTAGATTTTTTAAACTTGCACCTGCAAAAGCAATTTTTCAAAAACTCTATTAAGAAGAAAACTTATCTTTTTCTTACAAGTCTAAGAACTTACTTTAGGATGGTGTAAACTAGTGCTTCAATATTTAAGTGTGGGTTTTCCACATTGAATTCAGCCTCTAACATCGTATTAGAGGGGAATTGGGTATCCTACCATCAAAAAGTTCAAATGGACTTTAATTTCATCCCTTCCGCTGACTTTATCACTAAGTCCTTAGCTAGTCCTTTTGTCAAATGATCGGCTAAATTTTGTTAAGACCAAACAAATGCTAAGGCAATCACCCTGTGAGTGATCAACTCACGTACCGTACTATGTCGAACTCCCATGTGTCTCGATTTACCATTATACACTTGGTTATAAGGCTTAGCCAAAGTAGTTTGACTATCACAACGAATAAAAATAAGTGATACTGGTTTTGGCCACAATGGAATCTCAGAGACTAAATTTCTAAGCCACTCTGCCTCTCTACCCGCTGCAGCTAGTATTACAAATTCTGATTTCATTGTTGAACCTGTAATACAGGTTTGTTTCTTAGATGTCCATGAAATGGCACCTCCACCAAGTAAGAAAACCCAACCACTTGTAGAAGAATGATCTTCTACGTTGGTAATCCAACTTGCATATGAATATCCTTCTAAGAAAGAAGGAAATCCAACATAAGTCAAACCATAATTTATAGTTCCTTTTAAATACTTGAGCACTTGCCGTACTTTTTGCCAATGATGAGTACTAGGATTACTTGTGTATCTATTCAACCTTCCTACTGCATAAGCTATATCTAACCTAGTGCTCGCCATGACATACATCAAGCAGCCAATCACTTGTCCATACTCAAGTTGTGATACAACTTTTCCATTATTAGGCATAAGCTTTACACTCGCATCTAGGGCTGGGCAAAAAAAATGGAACCGAAGAACGGAACCGAAGAACAGAACGAACCAAAAATTTGGTTCCGGTTCCGGTTCAGTTCCCAAAAACTAACCGATCGGTTCCATAATTTAGGTAACTTCAGTTCTTGGTTAGGAACCAAACCAAACTGAGAACCGAAGCTAGAACCGAAACTAATTCATTAATTAATTTTATTACTCCTAGGATTAGTTGAGCATAAAAACTAGAACCAAATGAAACCGAAACAAACAAATTTTTTTGGTTCTGTTCGGTTTTGTGTACACTCTTTTGTAACAAAATGGTTATTTTAAGTGTTTTTTTTCTAATAACCATTTGGAACCGGAATCGGTTGGGAACCAAATTTATCTTGGTTCCTCTTCGGTTCCAATTTCAAGTATCCATTTGGAACCGGAACCGAGGATAACCAAACCAAAACCGAACTAAATTTTAGAAAGTATCCATTGATTCCATTATTTTAAGAACCGAGAACCAAACAAACAAACCGAACCGAACCGAACCTAGGAACCATATGCCCACACCTACTTGTATCCATAGGAGTGCTCACTGGAGAACAATTCTCATATTTGAACTTTTTAAGTACCTTTTTAATATAATGAGATTGAGTTAAAGATATTTCTTTATTCTCACGCTGAATTCTGATTCCAAGAATCACATCCGCCTCCCCCATATCTTTCATGGCAAAATTTGATGACAAAAACTATTATGTAAGTTCTACTTGTCTGAGGTCGGTGCTAAAGATCAACATGTCATCAAAATATAAGCAAATGATCACTCCATTTCCAGATTCATCAAATTTTCTATATAAACACTTGTCTGTTTGATTTAATTCCAATCCGTTTGACAAAATTACCTCATCAAATCTTTGATGCCATTGCTTAGGTGCTTGCTTTAGCTCATACAATGATGTAACTAATTTACACACCTTATGCTCATTACAAGGCATTACAAATCCTTCAAATTGTTTCATATATACCTCTTCATCAAAAATACCATTGGAAAATGATGTCTTGACATCCATTTGGTGGATCACAAGGTTATGAATAGATGCTAACCGATCAAATACCGTATAGATAAAAATATGAGTATTGGAAACCAATATCATCTCTTGATCCTTCAATTAGATAAATTTGGAAATCAGGACCATTGAATTTTCAATCCTTCCTCGTTTACTATTTTGTAGCTTAGGTGACACGTTTGATTTCTTTTTTGTATTAAAGCTCATATAGGATAGTTTAATTCCTTTTGTTATGAACTCTATTTAATAAACAACAAGCCGTCAACATGGCTTCACCCCAAAATCCATCACTTAATCCCGAGTAGGACAACATGGAATTAACCATTTCCTTTAGAACTCAATTTTTCCTCTCAGATACACCATTTTTGTGTGGTGTATATGGAGCCGTAGTCTCATGTATAATACCTGCATACTGAAATTATGTTGGATCATATAATACTCTCCACCTAACCGGTGCGTAACATTTTAACCAAGTCATTATGTTGCAATTCAACATCAGTTTTATAAATCTTACATTTATTTAGGGCTTCATCTTTAACATGCAATAAATATACATAGCAAAAGCGAGAGTAATCATCTATGTATGTAATAAAATATTTCTTGTATCCTAAAGATGGTGTAGCATGCAAATCACGTAAATCGATGTATAAGTTTAAGCAACTTTGAATTTCTTTCTATAATTTTAAATAGTTATTTATTTATCTTATTTAACAAGCAAGTGCTACGCTTCTCTATATTCATGTCAAAAACATGAATTAAGCCTTCTTTAGACATAGTAATCATACGTTTATAATGCACATGACCTAATCTTGCATGCCATATAGAAGTATCATTTTTACTAGTACATACATAACTAACAACTTTATTAATATTAAGCATAAACATGCCATTACAGAAATATCCAAATCCAACAAAGACACCACACTTCGATAGGACATACTTATCAGACTCATATACTTGTTTAAATTCACACCTATTTAAAACACTACCAGAGACTAAGATTTTCCTAATTCTGGGTACATGAATTACATCACTGAGATCAAGAGTTTTCCTAGAACTAAATTCTAACACCACTTCTCCACGACGTACGATAAGAGCGGTTGACTCGTTGCCCATATAAAGTATGGATCCATCTTGAACTGGTTGGTATGTTTTGAGCCAGCCACGATCCTTGCAAACATGTGTTGTTGCATCTGAGTCAATCCACCATGTTACCTCATCATCCTGCATATAAAATGCCTCAAAATTTTTTAATACGTAATACACTTTTGGATTCGTATCAAGAACTGAAATCTGACCTTGTTGAGATGGTGGGCCTTGATCCTTTGATCCTTACCCTGAACGATTATGTTGCGTTCGATTCTTATCCTTTGCTGTCCAACAATCTCGTTTGATGTGACCCGGCTTGTTACAAATCCAACAAATGCTTTTAAGCCTTTTGTTAGATCCATGGTTAGTGTAGTTATTAAAAGGACATTTGTTTCCTTTTTTCTTCGTTTTAGAACTCTCACCTTCCTCCATCATATTAATAGAAGAAGCTCCAGCCTCTTTATCTAGATTTTCCTCCCTCTTGCGCCCTTAGAGATTCCTCTATGCGCAAATGGATGCCAAGTTGTACAAGAGAAAACTCTACTTTCTTGTGTTTCAATATGTGTTTGAAATCCTTCCATGATGGTGGCAACTTGTTGATAATACTCGACACTGAGATGGATTCATCCATATTCATGTTGTGACTGTGAAAATTGCCCTATGATGCGAAGTAATTTATTGTACTGCTCCATGACTGGTCTAGAATCAGTCATCTTGTAATTATTAAAATCACTCACAAGAAACTTATTACTAGAAGCATCCTCGGCCATGTACTTTGATTCCAACGCATCCCAAAACTCCTTGACACAATATTTTGATAAATATCAAAGAGGGGATCAAATATACTGTTTAGAATATGACCACGACATATGTAGTCATTGTTCTCCCATTTGAGTAGTTTCCTTGTCTCATCCACAAATTCATCTTCGGGATTCTCGGACACTGTAGGAATTGGCATAGTTAGAACATACACCACATTGAGTGTTGTGAGAAGGAAGTGCATCTTCTTTTGCCATCTTTGAAAATTGACTCCTTCGAACTTATCTAATTTCCCAAACTTTGATATTATCTCACGGACACAGACATTAGCCATTTTTCACTAAAGAGTACTCTTTAAGATTGTTGGAATATATGATGAACGTAATGGATCTAGGATGGTCAGTGAACTTGGATAATGATTAAATCGTGTTTAATAGCACTTTCCTTGAAGAGTATTTCGACTCTTATTCTCAAGTTTTGGATTACACGAAATCTCTTATAGTATACGACAATCAAAGACCTCTCTTGTTCTAGGCTAAGACACAAGAGAAACAATTAAAATTTTGGGTTTTGTTTATGTGTTTGATCTTTTAGAATCAGATTGAAATTTTATTGATTTTTGTCTCTCTTTCTTGTACTCTCTCTTTTTTGGGTAGAGAAAGCAAAATTTTATATATAGAAGAAGCTGGTTCGTGAGTTCTAATGTTTGACATACATTTGCAACCGTAAGTTTTATTATTATAATTGTTCATTCCTAGTATTAAACATCTAATTTAAATTTTAAACATTTAACATTAATGTCATTAAATGTCCACTGTTAGCGTTTGTTAGATAATTTAGATCAACATTAAACTTAAATATCCAACAGATACATCAACATTCAAATACAACCAATTCGGTTACATTGCACCTTCATAAGATAAGTAATCACTAAACAGACCATTTCCTCTTGGAGCTAAAAGATGACTTAGACATTTTTAGAAAATTGAGCACCCAGAAGAAGAAGAACCATCAATCTAGTGACGAGAAATTAACTTGGATCCAATATTGACCCATAGGCCATAGAGTGATGAATAGCCAACCAATTCAATCTATTTTCATTGAACTCCATCTCATCTATAGCCCTAGAACTGTGAAGTAAAGCTCGACCAAGTTCACACTGGTGAGATTGGAAGTGAAGCTTAATGAGCATGACCTTGTGCTTCTTAGGACAACTTTAGTTTTTCTTTCTCTTTCACCGAGATTTTACTTGGGTTTTAAAAAGAATGAGAAAACACATTGTCATTCTATTATAGCTTTCTGATTTGATTTTTTAAATTCTAAACTGCATTGAGACGTTGGTTTTCAAATCCATAAGTTTTGAGCCTCTATGGATCTCATCTAGTATTCATCAAGATTTGCTTGATGTCGGTTGAGGATTCATCCTGGTTGTCCTTTTCTGTCAGGGTTTGATAATTAACCTGTTTACAATAGTATTACCAATGGCTGGTACCAGACCTAGGAATAATATAGTGTAAGCCCTGAGCTTGTAGTTATCCCAAAAAAAAAAGATTGTTTTTTGTGTTAAGTGGCCAATAAGTTCAGGTTAGAAAATTTCAACCACTTAGTTTTCCAATCTTTCCAGAATATTGGGGCTAAATGTAAGGTACAGTTGTGAATTATTAAGCACAAGTTATCTGGCTATAAAGTAGATCTTAACAAAAGCTGAAGAGAGAGATTATAAGTTGCAGCATCAACAAAAGGATTTCGTAATTATGATCAGAATCTAAGTTTAACATTATAATGTTTCGAGCAAGGAAAAACATTATAATATTGTTGAGTGTGACCACTCTAGAAAAATAAAGAGTTTTTTTTTTGTTAACTATGATAAATATTATTTTTGTGATACAGTATATTCTTTAAAATGTTTCAACCAAGAAATAAAATTTCTTTTCTATTTTTGAGAAAAAGAAAGACTTATTGATTTGAGCTAGTTGGTGATATATGTAAATAAATGTAAATTTGGATAATAGTAATTTCTTTTGTGACGTCAAAATGTCTTGGTGTGACATCTACTTATTAGTTTGTAACTTTATTCATTTCCACAATATCTTTTAATATTTATTAAAACTAGATGATTATCCGTAACAATTTTATTTTTATCAAAATATTAGTTAAGTTTAGTATATTTTTTTTTTTTTTTATAAATAAGAATATTCACGTGTGAATTTCTCTTTGCTAGTAACATAAATAACTTCTTATAATCTATTTCTTTCTTCTCAAAATATATTTGTGTACCTGAATTCTTGTGACTTGTGAGGGTGAAATGACTAAAAACTAAGAATGGTGAGAAAGGAGGAACCAAGAAGAAGATTTTCATCGACAAAATAGCCAAAATTAATTTGATTAGGGTTATTTGCACCAAACATTGTGAACTCTTTATCAAAGCCTCTCAGCTTTGTCTTCTCTTTGGCTCTCGAGTAGCTATCATAGCCACTCTTCCTTTTTCTGAATCCAACATCCTTTTTTTACTCCTTCGGTCACTCCTCCTAATTCCAACTTCTCTTTCTACTCCTTTGGCTACTTCTCCATCTTCTCCATCTTCTGAATCAAATGTCTCTTTTGTCATATATATGTAATCTTTTTGTGTTTCTCGTATATATATTTATAAATTATACTATATTGTTATGTCTATTCTATAATAAAATAGATGTCTTTATGTTTTGTTTATTGCGTTATACCAAAAAACATTATGATATAATAAATATATATTATAACCTCGATGAAACAAATAAAATTGATAAAAATCTGAATAAAGAAAAACTAAAATAATAATAAGTATAAAACATAACAAATTAGAAGATAGAATTTCTAAAAGTAAAATCAGTGAACAAATGTTTGGCATCTTGATCCCATAAACAAATTTTACATAAGATTTATTCATGTCATTATCAACATTGTAACAATTCCAAACACTGTTGTTCAATAAGAAGTTGGAACTTCGACCATCACAACCACACTTGTCTTTGATGCAAGATATTTCAACTCTGAACAAACACCACACATATATCCATTCAAAACCATTTTTTTAACACTCTCTAATGCTTTTGGCAATCGGGGCATGAGAAGAGAGGACACAATTTTAAGACCTATTGGTTTATCTTCACCTCTAAAACATATTAAAATAACACCCTAAATATATTTAGAATCATGGGAATTAGCTCGAGAATAATGTTATTGTTATAAAAATAACACTATAATAAATATTATTATAATATAATGTAAAATTCTAAATCTTACTTAGCTTGTAATGCCAATACATCAAATATTGTGTCATCATCAATCCACAACCGCATATATTCAAAAGAATTAGAGATTGATATGACATATGTAATATTCTAAGTTTAGACATTATATTAGCATTAATAAATTAAATAATTTGAGATTAAAAACTCTAAATGTAATTTAAAATAGTTTACCTCTAAATAATTTAATTTTAGAAAATTGCATAACAATAGTCTAGACCTTGATGAAATCTTATCTTGGAAAGCTAAATATTTTTTTTTTAAAGTACACACTCAATTCGAGCATCACTGTATATAACAGATTTTAATAAAAATCTATATATTTTAAACTAAAACATTTTGATTAAAATAGAATTGTAAAACTTACTCAACATTACGAAGTGGTAAATGAATCAGCTTGGTTTATTTTCCATTAGTCTGAGTGACAATTATAAGATCAACGAAACAAATGTACAATTTCATTTGTAGAAATATATTCATTATTAAGAATAGAAATATGTTGATGTAAACGAAAATTCACGGCTACATTCAATTATCAACATTTGACAAAATTCTTTATTCTGGTTTTGATGTTTTGATGCAAAAATAATCTAGAACATGACTTAATCGATTCTTTCTTCTATCTCCTGAGGTGAGCCATAAGAAACATTTTCTTGAACTACATTTTAAATAAAACAATAAGTTTGGACCATAAATTTTTAATGACAAATCTCTTAGACTAAGCTTTTTGTTTTGTAATTAAAATAAGTTTCGAATAATATTCCAAATAATATATTTGGAATGATATTAATCTATGTACAATTTTTTAACTCAAATTTTTTGGAATAACACGATTATATAAAAATTAGAAAATCTATTTTCTATGTTTTTGTTTGTTTAGTAAATATTAGTTTTGAATAATTTTGTACATGTGTGTTGTCATTTGTTTTTAAATTTACTGTAATGAAACGTAAAGTAAGGATATAGAAAACTAACCAATTAAGTAATTTTGATCGAGAGTTCTGGAAAGTAATTTATGAAAATCTATGAATTCTAGACCAAATAAATTACTTGGCAAATAATCAGTTATCCTGTAGACAAATGAAATTTTGTACTTATGAGAAATGGTTTTCCAAGAACAAATTGTTTCAGAGACATGAAAATTATAAATTATCTTAGTATCTCTTCTTTTAGAAAATGACCAAATTTTCCAAGAAGTTCCTTCTTTACTTTTATATGAATTTTTGAACCCTAAAAATAACAAATATTTTTTACTTGTAAGAGTTTCAATAAAATAATACAAATGTATGGAAAAGACTAATAGAAAAATACTTACTTATTCATCAAGAAAAACCAATTCAAGTATCTGACCATACACTTTCGTAAAGCTTTTCCACAGTCGAATGGTCTTGAATTTGATTTTCCATTGTTGACTGATTAGTTTAAGAAGTGAGAGAGAATGTAGAACTATTGTTTTTAGTATGGAATGTTATAAGGAGTATTTGTTTTTATTTTTTGATTTTTTGTTGGTTATGATGAGAGAGATATTTAAACTTAATTGGAGATTCCGTTATTTTCTAAATTGTTATCAAAATTATTATGAAAAAAAAATTATTTAAAAATCCATTTTTTAAAAAAATGGTTGGTATACCAAGTTAGTTATTGATAATCCAAAATTATTTTCTAAAAAAATTGAAAATCCATTTAGGTAGTTATAGGTAATCCAATTTTTTGGTGAATTTATAATTTATCTTGTAACTAATTAGGTTTATCTAATCATATGTAGTTATTGATAATCCAAAAATCTTTGTGAATTTTCGATACATTTTGAATTACTGTTTGTGTTGTGCTATGTAACAATAAGATAAAATTGTACTAAAAGAAGAATATACTAAGATATGCTAATTTCAAAATAGTTCTAGTTTAACAAATCTGATTTTTTAAAATGATAATCTGGTTATACTAAATTAGATATTTATAATCTTTTTGATAAAAATATTGAAATGATTGAAATTAGGTATTATTTTTATTCAGTACAATATTATGAATTTTTTTTAATGTCTGATTTTCTTGGAGAAATTTATCTTTTTAATAATAATTCGAAACCGATTTTTTAAGTACATTCGAATATATCAATTTATGGTTGTAAAATACTTTCGAATATATCAATTTGAAACCAAATTTTTCAACATCCTCTAATTAACAATAAGTTATTCATCTAAATTTATATGTGATTTTGAATATACTGTTCAAAGTTATTCATGTCTCAAAATAGTTAGTATTTTACATTATTAGATTTCCAACATTTGAACTCAAGCATTTTCCTCAAACCCTAATTATAAGGTCATTCTTATGTTGAAAAATAGTTCATAGTTTATATTATTATGAAAAATAAAAGAGAAACACTGTAAAAACCTGTTTATCAAATTGGCGCCGTTGCCGACAGGGAATAGTTAGCTACAATTAGGAAAATCACATTTCTGAGACTAAGTTTCACTCTAATATTATTCTAAAATCGTTTCTGGTTTTTTGTTTGCTTTCAGGTACCCTCGATCAACAGGCTCGACCAACACAACTCGAGCTCGTTGATTTTTCTTCTGTATCCAGAGAGCTCTAGCAAAACCAAGAAACACTCGATCACTACACTCGAGCACCACCTGCTCGAGTGTCATTTCAGACAACACAAATCACTTGCATGAATACCAGATCCCGTGGTAGTGAAGACCTCATTCCATACTCTGACAGAATAGACCGTTTGCCTCGTGAATACTTACGAGAACAACAGAACAGATTGAATGAAGAATACACGTC
>JAKUCM010001974.1:0-31173 GCA_023374145.1 Lepidium sativum
AGACAAATCTTGTTGGGTCGCAAGTTGCCAACATGGGTTAATATTTTTTTTGAATGACAGATTAATTTAGTCGGTGCCGGTCTAATAGCCAAATTCATATATAATATAGATGAATAATTCGATCCATGGTTATATAAATGAGTTGACTTAGGTGGATTTACCGTCAGCTACTAAGCTAAGAGCCATTTGTCCAACATGTGTTAATATAAAATGTCGGAAAATTAAATTTTGAGTTTTATTTGTAAAGTGGATAAGATACAAATGGTTCTTAACCTACTGAGAGACGATAAGTCCACATAAGGCAGCTCATTTGCACAATTAGGGATGAGTCTCCCTGCCTATATTATGTAGGAATTTGACTATTGAGCCGGTCAGTGATCCAATATAGTTTACCGTTGAAAAAAAAAAGTGGATAAGATATTTTTTATATATATGACATCAAATTATGACTTAGTGATTACAAGTTTGATTTCTGTAACATTTAATACAATAACTAAAAGATCATTAATACAATAACATGAAACTATTGATTTTTCCATAATGGACTAAGCAGCGGGAAGAAAAAATCCGGCGAAGGTGGCGGTAGCGATTCGTTACCGCTACCGCCTAAAAATCGCGGCGAAAACGCGAAATTTGGTGATAACAATGGAAACGGAGATCTTGGCGATGAAGCTAAAGCAAATTGTGGAGCTGGAGACTGGAATGCCATTGGATTAAGACCGGTTTGATTAGAAGGAAGTAAACCGGTTGATGATTGAACCGGATTTTGGTTTTGTTGCTGCTGAGGCCGGTTCCCAACAGGACTTGCTTCGATTAAGTAACGCATATAAGCTGAGATTGGAGATTCTGGCGGATGAGAGGAAATTTGGTTAAGTGATTGAACCGGTTGAGATGGAATTGGATTCGATTGAACCGGAACCGGAACCGGAGGTGGAGATTGAGGACGGTTGACTTGTGTTAAAGGAGCTGGTCTAACTTTGAGCAACCTTGAATTTGGAGGTTTTGGATGTCTAATTTGTGGAGGAGTAACTGAAGAAGTTGAACCGAGTCCGGTTAACTGTTGAACAGTGGATCTGAAATCGGTTTTGTTGATATTGTAAACCAAAGCTTGAGGATTTTGTTGATTTGGTGGATCTTTACGGATGTTTTTCCCCATCTTATTCACACCTAGATGATGATTATAATGATCGTTGTTTCTCTGATCATCCATTCTTAAAACCTGCAACAAACCAAAAATCAAAGCAAAATCCAAACTTTGAGAAACCAAATAATTCTCCAAAACAATCGAAATTCAAGAGAAAGTGAGCTTTTTGCGTTTTCTGATGAAAAAATGAAGCTTTAAAGACAAAAACAAAGAAAAGTTTGACATTTTGACCCTTAGATTAAACCTAAATTTCTGATAAATTATCCATGCTCTATGCTTGAGAAATCTAGTCTAATCTAGAGAATAGACTTCAAATCAAACTTCATAATTCGAGAAAATAACAAGGAAATTGAGAATCCTTACTTGATAGGCAACAATTTATGAGCTTTGTTTATAGAGAAACAATAGAATCCAAAGTGATATGGATAAACCTCAGGATCTGATAAGAAACAGAGCTTCAAGTATTAGATCTCAGAACCAGTAGCTTGAGTTCAATCTCTTTCAGAGGTAGTTCGTCGCAAAATTATTGAAGACTAAGAATTGGTTGACCTAACTTTCTCTCTTTCCTTCACGAGCAAAACGCAGATCTGAGCAAGAAGAAGAAGTGATTTTTGTATAATTCACGAACAAGAAACAGGTTTGTTTGGTACGGACGCAACCCTAGACGACGAAACTAAATGCTTGATGTCATGAAATGGAAAATATCAAGCTTATTCTTTTGCCACTTCTGTAATATTGAATTTGGGCTTTCTTATTATAAATGGGCCGCAGCCCAAAACTCGTGACTCCCTTTTTTTTACATAACGCATTAAATAAATAAATAACTTTTTAACAAAAAAGAAAATTATTCAGTTTTTACTAGTTGTCTAGTTGATAAACCAACTTGTGGGTTGAATTACGAGAGTGTGGAATGGTCCGTAGTTGTTAAAGAGTTTTTTTTTGTTTTTGTTTCTCATAAATTATATTTTTTAGATATTCAAGTTTTTGAGAAAATAGTTTTTAAAATTTGAAAAACTGTTTCTTATTATCATTTAATATTCAAATTTTTGGTTTTTAAATTCTCAGAAAAATCGGTTTTTGGATAATTAATGTTACTTTTGTCAAAAAACTAAAAACTCGGTTTTTTGAGTTTTTTTTTTGTCAAAGGTAATATACAACCAAAAGTTCTAACAATCAACTATAACTTGTCTCCCTTATAAACATGGCGAGAGCATCAACCCTATAATTGATGTTACGAGGGATCCCCATAAGCATGAAAGACGAAAACAAATCATGTAACCGTGCAAATTCTTCCTGATATGGGAGAAAAGCTGGCCAATCCCTCGGTTTCATGAAAATCTCCAACACCGCTCCACAATCTGTCGACATCTCCACTTCCAAAACTTGGATTGCCATCAGTGAATCCATGGCCCACAAGACAGCTTCCACCTCTGCATGCAGTGCTGACAAACTGTGATTGACACATCGAGCACCCGAACAAACACCCTCTACTAAATCTGGAAAATCGTACCATCCTAGCCCCGTCTGTAGGTCTGTCATCTTCCAGGACGCGTCCACGAAACATTTGTAACCCGTGAACCCTGAATTGGTTGTAGATGGGAAAATCCAAGAGGATTTTTGTGTCCCGGAGTAGCTCAAATGTCGAGAACTGGGAGTAGCTGTTGTCAATCATGCCTCTAACCATTCCCCATATTCCGCCCTCGATTGCGTGATAATACTGCGAGGATCGATAACAAAATTTGAAAAATAAAAATCGTTCCTTGCCTTCCAAATATTCCAAATCAATCAAGGAAAATATAGATAATCTCCTCCGTCTAGCAACCTTCAAAATAAGTAGTTCAGGTTATACCAAATTGAGTCCCCTCTAAAACTCTGTATCGCTGATGGGATGTCTGATAGAGCCCATACTTGTAAAGCTAGGGGGCAGTGGAAGAGCATATGGTTAATAGTCTCCACCTCCGCTCTACATCTTAGACAATCCGGAGAATAGGGAAACCCCCGCTTTGCCAGATTCTGATTTACGACAACATTTCCTCACAGAATCTGCCACAGAAAATGCCGAATTTTTTTCGGAGTGTTAACCTTCCAAACATTCTCATATAATGCCTCAAAATTTGGACCAAGATAGCCCCTCTGAGGATTCGACAGAGTCTCCAGAGTGCGATACCATGACTTTACAGAATATCGACCCTTTTGAGTAAAATGGCAACCCTAATAATCCGGCCGTTTTCGTCGTGGTATTGGTTTTTTGAGTCTTTTAGAAACCAAAATTTATGTCAAAATTAAAAATTAAAAACTAAACTTAAAAATCAAAAACTAAAAGCCAAAAATTAAAATCTAAAAATCAGAAACTACTTTGCTATCCATGACTGATATTTTAGACAAAAACAATATTAGGATATCTATGTGTTAGCTTACTAGTATTATAATATAATGAGATAAAAATTAATATATAAAATTTAATTTAAATTAGTATGTATATAAATCCAAAGGATCATAGTCATTTGTATTCAAAAAGTCTTTTAAACATGATATTTGATTGATAATA
This sequence comes from Lepidium sativum, assembly GCA_023374145.1. Taxonomy (NCBI): domain Eukaryota; kingdom Viridiplantae; phylum Streptophyta; class Magnoliopsida; order Brassicales; family Brassicaceae; genus Lepidium; species Lepidium sativum. Next base: position 3,693 of record JAKUCM010001974.1, read on the forward strand.
AAATAAACATATTATTTGCAATAATATTTTAAAAATAAACCAATCAAAACTATAGTATTCGGACTGTAAATGTTTATTGATCTCTTTTGTCTCCAAACAAGAGTTTGAATGCTACCAATCAAAACTCAAATATGTTACAACAACAAACCTGAACCACATAAGTATACGTCACTTCTGCATTATTGTTTTTGAAACTTTATACATAGGCCCCAAATTACAATTATAATGATAACATTTTTGACCTCTAAGTCCGAGTCATACTCACATAATTAGAAATAAGCTTTGTTTGTTTTCTCTTAATGAAAAAAATACGTTGTGTTTAGTCAATTTGATTGATCATTCAAAGTTCAAAGTTTTTTTTGTAAATGGCTCTTAGCTTAGTGGCAGACGGTAAATTCACATACGGCAGCTCATTTGCACAATCAGGGATCGTGTCTTCCCGCCTACATTATGTAGGAATTTGGCTATTGAGCCGGCTAGTTGTGACCCAATATAATTTATCGTTGACAAAAAAAATTCAAAGATTTAAGACCAAACAAAACTCCATCCAAATTCATCACGTGCCTAAAAAACAAATAAAAAAGACAAGTAACATATAGATGTCTAAACACGTTAATGCATCTAGATTATCAACATTCAAAAACACAATCTACATAAGCAAGTATTAATTTTTCTATTACATGTAATATGATATAGTTCTTAATATTTGTTACCTTTGATCCATTATTGATTTCTCCATAATGGACTAAGCAACGGGAAGAAAAAATCCGGTGACGGTGGAGGCATCGATTCATTACCGCTACCGCCTAAAAATCGCGGCGAAAACGCGAAATTTGGTGATAATAATGGAAATGGCGATCTTGGCGATGATGATGTTAAAGCAAATTGTGAACCTGGAGAATGGAATGGCATTGGATTATAACCGGTTTGATTTGAAGGAAATAAACCGGTTGATGATTGAACCGGGTTTTGGTTTTGTTGCTGATGAGGCCGGTTTGAAACAGGACTTGCTTCGATTAGGTAACGCATATAAGCTGAGATTGGAGATTCTGCTGGATTAACCGAGAATTGGTTAACGGATTGAACCGGTTCAGATGCAATTGGATTTGATTGAACCGGAGGTGGAAGTGGAGGATGGTTGACTTGCGTCAACGGAGCTGGTCTAACTTTAACCAGTCTCGAATTTGGAGGTTTTGGATTTGTATTTTGTGGAGAATTACTTGAAGAACTTGAACCGAGCCCGGTTAACTGTTGAACAATCGATCTGAAATCGGTTTTGTTGATGTTGTAAACCAAAGCTTGAGGATTTTGTTGTTGATTTTGCTGATTTATTGGATCTTTACGAATGTTTTTCCCCATCTTATTAACACCTAGATAATGATGATTATCGTTATTATAATGATCATTAACACGATTTCTCTGATCATCCATACTTTTAAACCTGCAACAAAACACAGCAAATCCAAATCTTATGAAGAAATTAGTTAACAAACCAAAATTTCAGTTTTTGGTTAACAAAATAAGCAAAATTAAAGAGGTTTTAAAGAGAAAAGAGAGCTTACGCGTTTTATGATATTTGACTGGAGAAAATGAAGATGTGAAAAGAAGAAGAAGAGAATGAAGAACAAAAACTAAGAGCCTTTAAAGATTAAAAACAAATAGTAAAACTTTGACTTTTTGACTTTCTCTAACCCTAATTTATGATCATTTTTTCACAACTTGCTATACCAACTTGTGGATTAAATTAGGGTTTTAACGACAAAAAAAGTTTTATGATATTACAAAAGTTGGTTTTATACGTTCGTATTTTATAATATTTGTTTTATATATTTATCAATAACTAATTGAAGATCAATGTTTATAATATTACCAAAGTTGTTATTGTATGACTCGTTTTTTACAACATGTTCTGAAAAAACTACTTCTAAATAATAAATGTGTTTAATGTCTTAATATATAAGTAGTGATTGATGTCTTATCGTTAGTTCATGCATGTATATTATATATTTTTGTATATAGACAAATTTGTATAAACTTAAAAAAGTATATAATATTGAAAAAAGTAAAAGAATAAAAGGCTAAACTGAATTTTAAACTAATATTACAACATAATCTTTAATCTTAGTTTTTGAATGATTATCTCTATTATAAATAAATTAACTTTTGTTGAGTATATCTGTTATAGAATTGCATAATTTCACATATATTTTAATGATATTTTAATTATTTTTACAAATTCATCTCCTTTCGAATGTATCATTTAAATTCATCCAAATTTTTTTAAATTTTTGAATGAAAATCATTACAAATACTGCATCTGGATTAATTAAATAATTGTATATAAAAAACAACAATTTTCATCTTAGTCTAGATAGAGTATCGGAATGGACAAAAAAACATGTCATAAATTATATTACAATATAAAAATGATTTAAAATATTAGAATAACATGTCAGCAAATATAGATTACTATGCTTATCTTCAAATATATATAATATAAAAGATTAAAAACATGACAAATCAGAATATGTATTTTGAAACTGAGATAGATAAAAAAGAAAGTGTCGTTAGAAAACCAACGAACTTGAACCACAAACGTATCTTTCACTTCTGCATTATCATTTTCGAAACTACACAGTAAATGTAGGTCCAATTGCATTTATAATGATTTTAAGTCTGACTCATACTCAGAAAAATTAGAGACAAAGCTTTGATTTTGTGTTATATCCTTTGTTAATTAAGTATTACGGAGTAATTTCTTTTAGAGAAATAAATTCTATTGTGTTTATAGTTTGGCTAGTGTTATATCGATAACAATGATAACATAATAAATTCAAAACGAATATAAAAATTAGTTAAATATTTTACTATATATCAAATTTTGTCGACACAAGAAAAATATTGTAATAAAACAAAACAAATATTCAAAAGAGAACAAAACAAATATACAAAAAAGAATGAATGTGACAATAAATAAAAATAAGGTTTAAATATATAAACCACGAATTACCAAATTATTATTGTCTGATCTCGTGGTTAGAAATCTCATCTATAATTTTTGGTATCAGAAGTTCGATTTCTATCTATATGTAGTCAGTTTCATATTCTCTTCCAATCAAAGGTGGAATTAAGAGCCATGCGCATTTGCATATCTTGGGATCGAATCCCCCGTTTGCATTTGCAAGAACTTGGCTAATGGGCCGGTCATTTGTGGCCCAATATCGACCAAAAAAAAGTGGAATCTTAGAATTTTGATCAAAATAGTGATGAGATCATATGTGAATCTTTCTTTTTCTCTTCTAGTCTCTCAAATTTTCAAGACTTCCAATTCCTTCGAATTCCACTGCTTCTTATAAGCCTTGGTTGTTCGGGTCGGATCGATCCATTGCTAGGGTTAGAACCAACAGGACCACTTAGCCTAATGTGATGAATCTTTTTCACCTTTTTCATCTTCTGCGCTAAAGAAGATCCTGACCGTCCAATCTTTCTCCCACCAACATGATGATCTACACAACATGTTTTACTTTGAACACAACTCATCTCAACCTTTGGTGGTCGAGGACCAGAGAGCTCAAACTCTTTGTTGGAATCTGTTCGTGAAAGGGTTTGACATGCTAGACAATTTAGGCTCATTGCGTTTTTACGATCTCCTTAATAATGGAAATCAGTATCGAGACAAATAGATATGAAGAAGAAGATAGAGATACTTTCGTTTTATTTAGTTAGTGTTACCATTCTAGTTTTATTTAGTAAAGACTAACCAAACTTACTTTTTTTTCTGTCAACATTATACCACAAATGGCCGGCCCATTAGCCAAATTCTTGCAAATGCAAGCAGAGAGATTCGATCCCAGGATGTGCAAGTGAACATGGCTCTTGTGGACTTACCATCTGCCACTAGGCTAAATGCCAATTGCAACCAAACTTACCTAATTTTATTAAAAATGTATATTTTTGTAAATTTGATTTTAATTATAATTTACAACTATTAACTTTATAGTTATAGAAATTGACTATTGTATCAAGTTGTAGTGAAGATGGCTATTTAAGTCAATTTTAGGGTTCTAAATGAAAAATTAATTTTTATTAGTACTCATCAATGTTGGAGAAAAGTAGTTTATTGGTCATTTTCTTCGTTTATATACAATAAATGACCTTTCTATTTATAATATAAATTAAATGCCTTGACACTTTTGGTAAAAAAATATAAACCAATAGTCTGATACTAAAATGTGGTATATATAGTTTGATTTTAGATTATCACATTATCATTTTTTGTCATCTACAAAACTAAAACTTACTACCCACAATTCAAAACTTGAATTGGGTTCTTGTCAAACATAATACAAAATTAGTACGATAATTTATTTCTTTTATAAATAAAATGTATGTAATTGAATGGAAGGAAATTGTATTATTTTATAGCTTATTATAATCTAACATCATATCATGTAATAAAATATAAGTCGAAGGAATTTTAGAAGTCTTTATTTATCTTTTTATTGGATAAGAGATTAGAATTTAGTGCTACAAGAGTCACACGCCTCTTTAACCATAAGAGTTATTCATATACACTCAAACTCAAATGTACAAAATATTAAAATATGAGCTTTTAACACATAATTAATTGATAATCAGTAAAAAAGCTTATATCTTATTATATATGTTAGAAAAGATTTTTTTCAAGTGAGATAATATTTTTTAATACAAAATTAAAAGACGTTTATCCCACCAGAAGATGTGTAACGGAAGCTTTCTGCTTTTCATTGTGAGATCGAAGCAGTGTTATGGATTATGGAATATCTCTTATCTTTCCATTAGACATAAGTTGAAGTAGCAATGGAGTGTACAAATGTTCTAAAGATCTTTTGTAATCATTCTGATTAGCCAACGTTTAAATCCTCCGAAGAATAATTTGCATAGATCATTTTCTTTTCATGTAATTCCAAAATCTTTAAACTATAAAATATATTCGATCGAGAGAGTTAATAATTCAAGCTTTATAAACATTCTTTTCATTTTATGAGTTTTTTGATGAAAAATTAAGTTAACAAAAAAAAACTAACTAAATTTAAATCTTCATTTCACTACTTGTTTTATAGATAATTAAAAAAAAAATTTGAACAAAAAAAATAAAAACTGTCCAGCTTCTATGTTTTCTAATTTTACCTATTTCTAAAAATTGCAAATCAATCTCAAAAAATTAATATAACACATAATATAATCCTTATATTTAAATATTCCTTTTATGATCAACTACATTAGATTTTTACAATAATTGAGATTAAATTTGAATTTTTGTCAAGATTTTTTTTAAAGTTGATAATAAGTCAGATAATTTATTAATTCTCTTCTTTTAGAATTTATTTATATTTCTTTTGCATAAAACCAAAAAAAATACAGACACATATGTCTCCACATTTTTGGCATTATAAACAATTTCCTGATACTCACTCAAAAAGAGAAGAGCACTATCTTTCTCTAAGAGCACTCACAAAGGTAAAACTCTAAAAGTCTCATATATATATAAAAAATGAGACGAATCAAGCCAGAATCTCATATTTATCTTTTATATATTTATTATTATTATTTTTTTAGTCCGGTGAGACTATAAATCTCACGATTAAATATGCCCTAAAGCCCATTTACCACCACTTATTTTCGCCTATCTCTTGTTACATTGCTTTTCACAATTTTGGACCTTTTATGTTGTATTATAAAGCTGATAAAAATGTGATTCATACTATACCAGATTCAGTTGATAAAATCTTCCATACAAAATATATACATACAAGATTACAAGTACAAACCAAAGATTTATTACTTTTACTAACTCTGGTCTGGTCTCCAACTTCATTCTCACTTACTGCTTACTAAACTAAGAACTAAACAAAGTTCTCCTAATGAACAACAACAATAACAACATGAGCTGATTGATACATATTTGAGTCCTTACTTACTTCAAAGAGATCTAATTATGCAAAATTTGATCTCTTTTCATTGGTGAAAGCATTGGTTGCATCATTTAGTTCAATGGGTTTCTCCCACCTTCGACATTAAAGCAACCTTGAGCTGCTCATGATTGAAAAACTGGCTTCCCATTTTGACAGTAGCTTGTTGAATCATCAAATCATTCACAACGGATAAGCTTGCATGGTTCACTTCCAAATCCAATTCCTTAAGTGCTTCCATGAATCTAGCTCCTGGATGATCTTTCTTGCTGCATTGTACACGTATCATCACATCCCAACCTATGATCTTAACATCAATCTCCATTTCTATGGAACTCGCTGATGACTCTTGATTCGAAGATTTTCGATCTTTAGCTCTGGAGCCACCACTTTTTCTATTGTTTCCTTCTTTGCTTATTCCATCTAGCTGCTTCTGCATCTCTTCTTTATCAGTTTCTGCTTGTTGCAGCTTTGATTTAAGCTCATTGATATACGAAATAGCATCTCCTAGAAGAGAAGCTTTGTCCATCTTCGAAACATTAGGAACCACAGCTCTCAAAGAGTAGAATTTCTGGTTTAGCTTCTCTCTTCTCTGTCTCTCAGCTTCAACATGATTCAATGGCTCTTCTCTTCCATTAGCAGGTTTTCTTCCTCGTTTCCTCGGTTTTTTCTCCGGTGGTTCAACAACAATTGCTTCCTTAACCACCGACGCTTCAAGATCTGAATGATCTGAATCACCAGATTTTGCAGCTGATCTAACCACATTGCTAAAAGAAAGCATCCCTTCATCATTGTTACTCCCTTTAGAAACCGAAGATCTCTTCTTGCTACTCTCGTTTCCACAGAAACTTAGGGTTTCATTCGATTTCATCCCACCATTAAAGTTCCCATTTTGATTCAACCCAGAACTCAAGAAATTCAAATCTCGTTCCACAAGACACGAACTTTGACGAATTTGTTTATCCACAGAGCTAATATCATTCTTCTCAAGCTTCGAATTTGGATGAGATTCAGCTTTAGAATTAGAATTGGAATTACCGTTAATTCTCGCCGGAGATTCAATTCCAGTGTTCGTCGGTTCACTAAGCCATAAAGCTGGATCATTCTCTCCTTGATCAGGATTCAGATTAAACCCCCAAGAACAAGCTTCACCACCATTATTTCCATTGTTGAAATTGAACAAATTGTTGACTTTATCCATCAGATCTGAGCTTTGATTAATCACTTCCGATGAACCAAGCTCAACGACGCCGTTTTCTGCTGCTATACACACCATCGTCTTTAAACCATAGATTTGACCTTGACTTGCTCTTTCACAACCCGACCCGGTTAAAGCACCCGACCCAGATAACCAAATCACTCGAGAGTTTAAGAAAGCTTCTCCAGGAAGTCCAACACCATTAACAAAGCTTTGAGTCATCGAAACTAAGAAGAACCATTCAGTATCTGTAACTTCTTCATCATTAGATTCATCGGAAACTCCAACTCCACCGGAAATTAACGAATTCAGCTCACGAATTACTCTTTTCCGATGCTCTTGCTCAGCTGAATTCGAATTCGTCTTCTTCTTCTCTTTATCTTCTTCCCCTTTATAATACCCATCTCCCCAACCTAAAATCACAGTGTTATCTCCAGTTGGAGAATCGAAATCATGTGAGATCTGCCAGAAAATCGCGTAAGTCCAGCTTTCACCACCGGATTCGATTAAAGCTTGAAGACGTTGTTGAAGAGTATCTTCGTTAAATTGAAAAGGAGGAGGTTGTTGAGGAGGAAAAAGAGATGAGTTTTGATTATTGTTTCCGATGAAAGCTTCCATGGCCGATGTATCATCATCGGCCGTTAAGAAATTGATAGATGAAGTTGTGCCGTTCATGTGAAGATCCACCGGAGAGAAGAAGAAGAAAGGTGAAGACTTTTTTCCGGTGTGAAGAGAGAAAGATAGAGAGAAGTGACGTGTTTTGAAGAAAAATCAAAAAGCTAAGCAAATGGCGTTTAACGATTGTTTGGAGAGAATGATTTTATACAATATCTTATTTTAATATGTTTATTATTACAAGTGTACATTATTTTATATTTTAATTTTAGACAATAATATTAACTCTTATTTGACATTTTCCTCTCTTTTTTTTGTCAAAGTATTTGAGTTTGATATATTAATACAAAATAATAAACGATTAGTAAATGGTATGTATTCTAGTGGCACGCGGTAAGTCCATTTAAGGCAGCGTATTTGCATAATTCAGGATCGAGTCTCTATGCCTATATTATGTAGGAATTTGGCTATTGGGCCCACCAGTTGTAGCCCAATATAATCTGCCGTTGACAAAAAAATAATAAACGATTATATTTTAAATTTCTCGCCGGAACTTCAAACAATTTTTCGTGGAATTACACGAATCTGTAAAATTGAATATTTAAATAATTGACCAAATATTAATTTCTTGTATATATAAAATTTAAATTGTTCATCAATTAAGTTACATTTTTTTTCAAGTCACAGTGATTAAAATTGAACACTCCATTAGTTTTCCAAATAAAATATACTTACACATGAAATTTCTGTTATATTTGCCAATTTTTATCTTAATAATTAAAATGTTCACAGTATTTGCTAATTTACAATTTTCCTCTTAAAATTTTGAATACTCAAAATGTGACAATTGGTTATAGAAGTTCACTACTTTGTCTTCAAAATATTAGAGACGGCCGAGGACATCTAGCCCAGTAATATAATCACTTTACAATTTTTTAAGACACCAGTGATCGAATCTCCTATCTGTATTAGTAGGAGTAAATTTTAAAAACCAGTAAACTATTTGATAAAAAAACATTAGAGACTAAGCTTGTATTCTTTTTTGTCAATATTTGGCCACAAATGACCAACCCATTAGCCAAGTTCTTGCAAATGCAAGCGGGGGAACTCGATCCCAGGATGTGCAAGTGCGCATGCCTCTTGTAGACTTACCACCTGTCACTAGACTAAATGCCACTTGCGACTAAGCTTGTATTTAGCATAAGGAAATAACTGGTTTATGGTAATATAATAATTGATAGTTTATCAAATAGATAAATGTACGATTTGATATGAGATTTGTTGTTAAAAAATTTACAACATAAGAAAAACAAATAAGATTGAATATAGTTGTAGATATAAGTAATTAATGAAAATGACATTTCACTCAATTAAAGACATTTTTTTATTTTCAAAAATATTTTTTATGTATCTTATGTTAAGTCACTTTAATTGTTTGGGTCCAAGGCCTAGTCTTGTCTGCTTTTCATGTTTTTATTAACAATATTGACATCTTTATTTATTACAATCAAGATATTTTTTTGATATTATACTATATAGTAGTTTTTACATTTATTCAATTTAGTGGAGTAAATAACTAAAATTACGCATGAAATATGTTGCTTACATCACTATGTTTTATAGAAAAAATATTTTTTACTACCATGTTATTAAAATTTACAGAAAATATAAGTATCATTTAATTTTTTTACACATGATATTAATATAAAAACAGTAATAAAATGGACAACCATATTGACAACAATTGTTAGAGTGAAAATGACAAGACATTAAATATGATATAAAATTGTTATAGTAATCAAGATGGCTAAAATGCTCGAATTCACGTGTTTCTCGTTGATGATGTAATTACAACAAACTTTAGATCCACTAATCATAGATTAACACCAATTTAATCATAATTAATAATTATATTCTTGTGTTCTTTTACTAAACAATGTATCAATATAAAGTGTTAGATAACATCTTTATCATAGCTTTATTTGCTTACATACCACAACCATATTATATATGATAGTTTCTTTACTTTAAAAAAAAAATATTTTCAAATTTTAAAAAATATCTTCATAGATTCAATAATATAGAGAAATTTGAAATAAAAATTAAAATAACACTGCGTAAGTTATATAAATTAATTTTACAGTAAAATTTATAAATCTTAATAAGTTGTGTGAGTAAAAATTCAGTTTTAGCAATTAAGATTTGGGAAATATTCAGTATGAAACTATGAGAATTGTACAATTACTCTTAAAAGACTTGCAATTTTTTGATAATTTGTTAAGAGAATTATAAAATCAATAGAAAAATATTCTGTAACTAAAAGAGTTTCCTATCATATTTGAATAGATTTTTTTTTGTCAACGGCAAATTATATTGGGTTACAACTAGCCGATCCAATAGCCAAATTCCTACATAATGTAAGCAGTGAATTCGATCCCTGGTTGTGCAAATAAGCTGCTTCATGTGGACTTATCGCCAGCCATTACGCTAAGAGTTATTTGCATTTGAATAAATGTTTTTTTTTTTTGTCAACTAGTCTAGTGACTTTTAAATCCCTCTTACTACTGTAGGTAGGGAGTTCGATCCCTGGTGCCTTGAGAATTTGTAAAGTGACTATACCACTGGACCACCTGTCCTCAGCGAATAAATGTTTAGAAAAGAAAAATATTACACAACAAGTTTTAATTTTTTTGGAATATATGTGAGTTCTTATAACAAATATTGTTTTACACATATTAGTACAAGTAAGTAAAAAAATAAACATGGGCTTTACTAATATTGGCCCATTAAAGCCCAAGTAATTTTGATCTAATGATTTGTTGTAACTAGACTCGTTACATACTAACAAACGTAAATAAATAAATTAAATAATAATCACCTTTACTGGTTTCAAACGAAAACAGAATTTTGTTTTTCTTTTCTTCGAAGAACTCGATTCATCTTCACGACACTTTCAGATTTTCAGAGATTTTTGGGGAAGATCTGTAACTCTCTATTGCTCCTTTAGATTTGTAATCGAAGATGGCGACTGAGAATTTAAACGACAAGAATGTTGTTTTCAGAAAATTGAAATCAAAATCCGAGAACAAGGTTAGGTTTCGCCATTTTCTTAGTTGAAGATTTACAATTTGATTGTGGTTTTGATTAGATCTGGAGCTAATCCGAACTAATCTTCCGATTAATTTCTGATTTTTGCTCGAATTTTTGGTTTTAGGTGTGCTTTGATTGTAGTGCGAAGAATCCAACTTGGGCTTCTGTTCCTTATGGTATCTTTCTCTGTATCGATTGCTCAGCTGTTCATCGAAGTCTCGGTGTTCATATCAGCTTCGTTAGGTAACACTTTAGATGCTAAGAACACGAATTTTAGTAAAACTGAGCGTTGAATTGAACTCTCTGAGTTTACTTCAATGTTGTAGGAAACTTTAATCTCTGGCTAGGGTTTAATCTTGTGATAATCCAGGAAAACGTTGACTATTTTGACTATTCTATTTATAGCACTTTACATTGTTGTAGATCTTCTGGTTGATTTGATTATAAATGTATATGCTTCCTTAAAAGGTATTTGATACATTTTTATCTAAATCTGGTTGACTACATTCAATGTTTCCTTGAGATCAGATTGATGCGTATTATTTGATCATTATCTCTGAGCCTCCGTTGTTCTGTATAGGTCGACGAACTTAGATTCGTGGAGTCCTGAGCAGCTAAGAACAATGATGTTTGGTGGGAATAACCGAGCTCAGGTGTTTTTTAAGCAACATGGATGGAACGACGGTGGAAAAATTGAGGCTAAGTACACATCAAGAGCTGCAGATTTATATAGACAAATTCTTGCCAAAGAAGTTGCCAAAGCTATGGCAGAAGAGATTGGTTTACCGTCATCCCCGGTTGCTACTTCTCAATCAGCTGAATCATTTGATAATGGGGTTACTTCTAAACCTCCACCAGAGAGTTCTTTGGTTAAGCTGGAAGCTACTGATGTCTCCTCTTCTTCACCAAAAGCTTCTCAGAAAGTTGTGGCTAGTACATTTAAGAAACCTCTTGTTGCAAGGAAGACAGGGAAGACTGGTGGTCTTGGTGCTCGTAAGCTTACTACTAAGGTAAAGCTTCAGTATACCTATATTCTTTTTCAGGTGTTAGTGTGCCTCTCTTCTTTTGTTTTGATTAAGTAAGTGTCTGTTGTTTTGTAGCCAAAAGATAATCTCTATGAGCAGAAGCCTGAAGAACCTGCACCTGTCATTCCTGCTGCTTCTTCAACTAACAACACATCATCAGTTGGATCATCTTTTGTCTCTCGATTTGAGTACTTCGATGATGAGCAATCTGGTGGGAAAAGTGGCACACAAGTGCTTAGCCATGTCGCTCCACCAAAATCATCGAATTTCTTTAATGAATATGGAATGGACAGTGTGTTCTCCAAGAAATCAAGCGCAAGCTCATCTAAAGTAAGTAATGAAAGTTGCTTTTTTAAACAGAAGCCAAGAAAGCTGTAGAAGTCATGTTTTAAATCCTTTTTGCTCAACTATTTTTTCTTACTTAGGTTGAAGAGACAGATGAAGCAAGAAAGAAGTTTTCAACTGCAAAATCGATTTCCTCTGCCCAATTTTTCGGAAATCAGAACAGAGATGCTGATCTGGACTCAAAAGCTACCCTTCAGAAGTTCTCGGTATATCTTAAACCAAATAAACGTTCTATTAGTTATCTCAAGTCTCATTGTTCATAGTCACCTAACTCGATTGCAAAACTAACAGGGCTCAGCTGCTATTTCAAGTTCTGATCTTTTTGGCCATGGACAAGATGATTCGAACATCGATATCACTGCCAGCGATCTGATCAACCGAATTTCTTTCCAGGTAAAGTTATGAGTACTGAGTAGAATCATTGGCTCAGTACTTTTCTGAACTCTGCTTATTACTTTTCTCTGATTCGACTTTGTGTATACACAGGCGCAGCAAGATATGTCATCGCTTGCGAACATAGCTGAAGAGACTAAGAATAAGCTCGGAACATTTGCCTCTAGTATATTCAGTGATCTTCAAGATGGATGCTGTAAGAAATATACAAATTTGATTCTCTGAGAACACATTGTTGGACTTGAAAGTAGATACTTTTTGTTTGTTATTGCTCTGCAGTTTAAAGAGTGACTTTTTAAGCTGTGTATTCTCTATCATATGGATATGGTAGTATATATTGTTATGTTGCTGGATATATAATTCGGTTATAAACACTAAATGATGTTAAAAATATAGTTTTTAAAATTTTATGATTAGGGGTTTATACTTTAGTTTTGGTCTACTTTATTTAAATTTTTAGATCTTTGGTCCCTGAATACTAAGTATAAATACAAAAAAAAAACCCAACCTATGAGAAATGGTTGAATATTTTTATATAAATAATTGTTTTAAATGAAATTTGTTTAAATAACATTTTATTTATGATCTGTTTTCATTAACATTATTATTATGGTTGGTTGATATATTTTAATTAGATTTAACAAATAAAACAACAAGATAAAGACACATAAAATTAGTTCTATGATATCAAATATATTGTATAATACTTACATATTTTATATTTAAATTAAAAAGCATAGATGGACAATTGATAAACATGTTATTCTAAGTTAAACTACTTCTGATATATAATTGTTATTTTTATATTTATAAAAAAAAATATAGAATACAACACAAAAAGGCCAAATATAAAGTTTTCTTGCCAAAACAAAACTTTTTAGTTGTACTAATAGTGTACAATAATTTTTTTTTTTTGGCATAGATGTATGTTAAGATACATTAACATTACAATGTTCATCCAAGTCAATTTCATCCTTGAATACATCAATCTCTTAACCCATTGAACACAGATAAATTTTTTAAAAAGTTTTAAACTTTTACCAGTAAGACTTTTTTCAGTTAAAATATTTTTTAATAAATTTGGTGGTTAAAATCACTCTTCTTTTAACTTTCTGAACCAAGAATATCTTGACTTTGCAATTTAATGGTGGTGATAGTTTTGGGCATATGTCACATTTGTGGTAGATAGTTTGAAATATAAAATATCAATACTTGGTGTAAATGTTAAAATTTGACATACAAATACCTAAATCAAAATTTGCTAGTTTTTTATTACATCTAAATAAAACACTAATAAATTTGAAAAATATTGACATGAACTGTTTGCTTTTCTTTATAATGATGACCAGAAGAAGCAAAACACAAAGAAAATGAAACCTAACTTCGCTAAGTGTCTGAAACCAAATCAGGAGAATTGTATAATATTTATATTACGTATTATATTTATATCTTATGAATAGAAAATTATATTATCTAAAGTTCTTGAATTGTTTTTAGTTTGATATCAATTGTGTACCAGTTTGTTTATAATATCTTTCATGTTAGATTGAGTGAAAATTTAAAGAGATACACATATGTTTAAAAACTATTAGAAATATCTGGAATATTTTTAAAAATTATCTAAAATTACATAAAATATCCAATTATTATATGAAATCATCCAAAATTTACCTCAAAGGACTTATTTACGTGTATGTATATATATATATATATAATTGGGTCTATGGATTATTTGGTCTGATTCAATTATAAATATTATTTCAAATCAACAATTAAGAACCATGAGAGATGTTGGGAATGTTTAAAACTAACTGAGTAGCCATAATTTTGGTTCAGTTCCAAATCGAATATTTACTTTAGGAACATTTAATTTTGTCACAATTTTTCAAGAACAATGGATGGAACCATATACAATTGATGGAAGAGAGAATCAAAACAATATCAAGATAATTTTTATCAGCAAAAAGTTCAGTTTTTAATAAAAACACAATATTATTTATTTAGTTATTCAATTTATATATTATTAACAAATTGGGTTTTACAGATTTTCATTGAAAAGGTCAAAATTTTCCTAAATCCCTAAAAAAAATGGCGGATTGATTTTCCCTCCTATTTCAAAAGCTTCTTCCCTACTCAATTCTCAGTTTCCCTCCCATTAGATAAAATTCGCTTTTTGATTTCGAAAATTTCACAAAACTTTAGGAGCCAAACTCACAAATTTCTTCTTTCATAACATAAGAATCGTCTTGTGAATGTAATTTTCCCCAAAATCAAACCCTAGCTTTCTACTTTTGCTCCCTTCTTCCGTTCTTTACAAAAATTCGATCTGGTTTTATCTGAGTTACGTTGTGTTAATGGCGGATCACAGTGATCCACCGACTTCAAATCTCTATTTTTCTCCGAAAATAGCTAGCCTCGACAAAACCCTCTTCGAGTGTTCGCCAATTCGAGCCGCTTCTGCTGATACCGTCGCTAATTTGTCACCGTTTCACGAGAATCATCCTTCATCTACGGAGAAACCCTTAGTTCAGATTCAAAACCCAGATGGGTCTTTCTCTTCTTCGTCGGATAAAACCCTAAGTAAGCCTCCTTCACTCAATTCAGAAGAAAACGAGTTCGTAGATGTTAAACAGGCTCAGATTTCGTCTCCAAACAACAACAATCTTCTCCAAATCGAAGGTAATTCAGATTTGAATCTTCGTTCTCCTCGTCCAGACAATCGTCCACCACTGAGATACATAGCGAATTCAGAATATCAACGTGAAGATGAGATGTCATGGTCGTTTCTAAAGATTCGACCAACCGGTGTTGTATGTTCTCTTTATCTCCTAAATCTTATTTTGTTTTGGTATGAACAACAAATTGAATCGTTTTTGATGTTTAAACAATTTCTTCAGGGGGCTGGACTCTATAATTCAGGCAACACTTGTTTCATAGCTTCAGTGTTACAGTGTTTCACTCACACTGTGCCTCTTATCGAGAGTCTTAGTGCATACAAATATCAAAATCCTTGCAACTGTAAGACCCTTGCTTCTTTGATTTGATTTGAGAGTCTGTGCTTTGTTTTGTTCATTGTCTTATTCTTATAGCTTCTTTGGATTCTCAGGTGGCAGTGACAAGTTCTGTGTTATTCAAGCTCTCGGAGACCATATCATTCTTGCTCTGAGGTCTTCAGGATATAGTTTACACATTGATAACTTTCGAGTCAATCTGAATCGTAAGATTTGATTTTGATTTTTCTTTTTGTTTCGCTTGCATACTTTAGTGTTTGTGATTTCTTCATTTGAGTTGATTTATCCTTAACCCTTCACAGATTTTTCCTATGACTTTATGATAAACCGCCAAGAAGATGCCCAAGAGTTTCTACAATCGTTTTTAGATAAGTTAGAGAGATGTTGTCTGGATACTAGAAACAGGCCTGGCTCTAGCTCTTCACAAGACGTTAACATTGTTGACAATGTTTTTGGTGGGCGTCTCATGAGTACGGTAAGGAGTTAATACATTACTCTATGTTTTCCATGTATGTCTATGGCTTTTGGACATATGTTTGATCTGCTTCCTTTTTCAGCTTCGTTGCTGCAACTGCGACTCTGTTTCCAACACATTTGAACCTTCACTTGGATGGAGTTTGGAAATTGAAGATGTAGAAAATCTTTGGAGTGCTCTAGAGTCCTTTACAAGTGTTGAAAAACTTGAGGACCAGTTTACTTGTGATAACTGTAAGGAGAAAGTTTCAAAGGAGAAGCAACTTAAACTTGATAAGTTGCCTCCAGTTGCTACATTTCATCTTAAGAGATTCAAGAATGATGGAGACTTTATGGGGAAAGTCTCTAAGCATGTTGAGTTCCCTTTGGAGTTGGATTTGCGTCCTTACATGAGCAAGAGCAGTATACAAAATCTTGAAGTAAGTAATAAAAATGGCAGACCTGTTTGCTCTGTAAAACTTTGAGATTTTTCAATTCTTAACATTCAATTTGTTTCTTCAGGTGTCCACCATATACAAACTTTATGCTTTTGTGGAGCATTTTGGGGAATCAGCAACTTATGGTCATTACACTTCGTATGTGAGGTCAGCTCCGGAGACATGGCATCATTTCAATGACTCGAGGGTAATACAATTTAGTCAGTGATTTCTTTTGATTTGTATAGTTGAGTTCTTTGTAGAGTTTCAATTAATGTAACTTTCTGTATGTTTTATTGCAAACCTTGGTAGGTCAGGAGAATTGACGAAGATTTCGTATTGTCGCAAGAAGCATATATATTATTTTATGTCAGAGAAGAATCTCCTTGGTTTTCTACTATTTTTGAACAACTAAAGCCAGTGTTTGAGGCTACTTCACCAACGTCAGTGCTTGATAACACTTACGAGAATGTTGGTGTTTCCAGCAAAGCCAGTAACGACTCGGTGGGAGTATCATTAATCCCAGAAGTAATTAGTTTTCATGGGCCACAAGAAGAAGTGTTCTGTTCAGCCGAGTCTGGCTGTGAGGATGATGATGATTCAGTTGTGATTGCTGTTCCCAAGTCAGCTGAGGCTGATAAATCTGAAAAACCTTTTGCTGAGACCTCCCAACAGAGAGAATTTGAGTCATCTCCAGCTAGGGATAGAGCTAACATTGATGACGCTTATGTGCCTGAGCTCAAGGTTCAAAATCAAAATTTGTCTCCAAAACGCAAAGGTAATACTATTTGATTACCATCTGTTTATGATTAAGTATTATCCTTTTTGTAATCCTTGAATCACCTATAGAAGAAGAATCAATGATCAAAACTGAAAGCGAACTTAGGACAAACAAGAGTAATGATCCAAAGAACCTAAGATAATTACTATGTTCTTATGCTGTATTTTACTCAATGTACAGCTGAAGAGGAAGCTACACTCAGTGGAAGACCCAAACCCAAGATTCGAAAGCCAAATTCCGTTCAGAAACGCCAAGGTACTGTGTGTTTTTGATGGCTTTAGTTTCAGTTATAGTAATGTGTAGGAGTATTTACGTATTGAAGTGATGAAATACAAAAGATCCTAAGATCTTAAATGTGTGATTCTGTACCAGGAAGCTTTCTGATTCAGCGTGGGCATTTGCAAACAAAGAAGGAAGACAAAACTCGTCGAGCAAAGCCTCCAGCTTCACCTGCAGATCCAAAGGACACAAGATTTGCTCGGTTATACCTCAATAGGACGCAGACATCTCGAGCTCGATCACTTTCTAAAGCTTTGGATAGTTCTCTAATCGAGAAAGAGAATCTCTTAACATAATAGAGACGATGGTTCTTCACAAGGCTTGCCCCTATAATGAAGAGTTTAGTGTGTATTTTTGTGTTTAAGGATTTTTTGTGAATAGAACTCTCGTACAAATTTTGTTTTGAGACTAAAAATCTTAAGGTTAAATAACATGTTCTCTATAGATTATCTATGCTTTTGAGTGATAATAATAAGACAATAAAAACATTCAATTATTAGAAAATCAACATTCAATAATAATGGATACAAAATGTTTGGAAATAGGCTTTTAATTTGTATACCCCTTCACCACAATTCATCTTTATTTTTTGGTTCATCTTAAGTTTAGTTTCTTCAAGGAGCATAACCACCACCATGACCACCGCCTGAACCACCACCACCACCGTAGCCACCTCCATGTTCTCCACCATAACCACCACCTCCACCTTCTCCTCCTCCACCACCACCTCCATATCCTCCAGCTGCACCTCCTCCATAACCTCCTCCTTCACCTTTACCTCCTCCATAACCTCCTCCACCATAAGCTCCTCCTCCTCCACTTCCTCCACCGCCACCGCCTCCATAACCTCCTGCACCACCATGAGACCCTCCACCACCAGCTCCTCCTCCTTCACCACCTCCATAAGCACCACCATGAGCTCCTCCAGCCGATCCACCTCCACCTCCATGTCCACCACCTCCTCCTCCAGCTCCAATTCCATACTCACTTCCACCAGCACCACCACCTTCACCAGCTCCACTTCCATAACCACTTGCATGATCACCTCCACCGCCGTAAGCACTTCCACCACCACCACCACTTCCTCCACCTCCACCACCAGCATGACCACCAATTACACCACCAGCACCACCTCCTTCACCACTTCCACTTCCATAACCACTTGCATGATCACCTCCACCACCATAAGCACTTCCACCACCACCACCACTTCCTCCTCCACCACCACCAGCATAACCACCATAACCACCAGCTGCTCCTCCATAACCACCACCTCCTCCTTCTCCTCCTCCACTAGCATATCCACCTGAAGAAGAAGCTGCACCACCACCTCCACCATGACCACCACCACCTCCACTAGCATATCCTTCAGCACCTCCATATCCACCACCACTTACATCTCCATGACCTCCACCACCACCGTGACCAGCAGGGATTCCTCCATAGTTCAAAAGATTCCGACTAGTAGCGTAGCAAATGCTAACACCAAGTAAAAGAAAGAAGAGAGTTGATAAAGCTTTGAGAGAAACCATATTGTGTTAAGTAAAGAAGAGAGACTCAGAAACTGATGAACTAAAATGGAAAGAGCAAAGAGGTATTTATAGTAGTGAGGTTTGGTAAGTTAAGCCGCGTCAAAATGAAGAGTGGTTAAAGCTCACATGCTTACGACCAAAAGTGTAGATTTACTGTCCCTACCATTACTCTCTATATTCTCTTTTTTCTTTGTTTTATAAATTTATGGTATTGGTTTAAGAAATTTAGACTCTATAAGCTCAATTTGAATGTTAATATTTGAAAATTTTGAGTGTAGCATAATCTTTGACAACAGCTGAGTTATATAAATATATATATATTTTGTCAACGGTAGATTAATTGGACCACAACTGGCCGACTCAATAGCCAAATTCTTATATAATGTAGGCGGGGGACTCGATCCCTGGTTGTGCAAATGAGCTGCCTTAAGTGGATTTACCGTCGACCACTAGGATAAGAGCCATTTGCATATTTATATATATATATATATATATATATATATATTTAGGAGAATAAATATTTGATAAAAATTAAACGTTTATTTTGTAATGTTATGTAGCCTCGCATAATATAGTTTAAAGTTTCGAATTATAAATCGAATATTGATGATTTAATTATTGAAAAAACTAAAAAAATCATAAAGATTACCTAAGAGTAAATCTTCTATATTGCCATTAATGATTAGTTTTAGACATCTTTAACCGGAAAAAATAATAATAGATGAAGATTTTGACCCTAAAGCAAACATAAATTTCACTTAATTCTGTAATGGATTTTGAGCTAATGTATACGTGACACTTCCTTTAGTAACGATTATAATTAAAGTCTTTAACTAACAACAATTAGTTTGGTTTTTAGCACTACAATGTAAAAAAAAATAGTTTTAGTAGATTTATCACGTTTTGTTTACTTTCTTTTTTTAGTATTTTCTCACGCTAGTGGTATTGGTATACACTAGAATTAATTTTCTTAAATTTTTTTAATGAATATTGGGTATGATAAATTTTTTAAAAATATATCACGAAATATGAATTAATTAAAAAAATCAAGAAATTTTGATCGATAAAATTAAATATATAGTCCAAAATCTATATTGTGGGATAACACAATAATTTAGTGTCTGATTTCAATGTAAAAATTATAACATGGACATTTAACAATTTCCTCTATAAGCTTAAAATATACATATTTTAAATATAATTGGATTAGTGAACTACTATTTATAATCTAAAATTTTCCAAATTCTAAACAACATCACTAAGATTTGCACTCATTAAATTCGAATTTCTGTAGAAAAAAATGTGAATATAGACATTTAGCCAGTAATTCCCCAAAACCAAATTTTGTTGAAAACGGATTAAAACATTAAATATTCACAATATCATGAAGTAACTCCAATGCCTTAAATAACTCATTCACTCATTCATATTTTGTTTATTCTTATATTTACTCAAATGCCTAAAATTATCATTTTTTCGTTACATTTTAAGCTTAAATCTTGATAGCTAACCTCTTATCCTGTTTTACATGACTAACTAGTAACTATATATTTGGAATTTTCAATAATTAGGAAAAGTTCTTATAAAAAAGTAAAATTCAAATATGTTATTTATAACTGAAATATTTTCAATTGACTTACTCCTACTTTAGTTTTTTTTTGTCAACATTGCGCTACAAATGGTCGGCCCATTAACCAAGTTCTTGCAAATGTAAGTTGGGGGACTCGATCCCAGAATGTGCAAGTGCGCATGCCTCTTGTGGACTTACCATCTGTCACTAGGCTAAATGCCACTTGCACACTCTTAATTTAGTTAAATACTAAACAATAAATTCAGATTCCAACAATTTTTTGTTTGTTTGTCAATATTGGGCCACAAATAGCCGGCACATTAGCCAAAATTTTGCAAATGCAAGCGGAAAGACTCGATCCCAAGATGTGCAAATGCGCATGTTTCTTGTGGACTTACCACCTGCCACTACACTAAATGCCACTTGCCACTTGCGATTCCAACAATTCTTATTAAATTATTTAAACTATGCATCAAATTTTATTGATTTAATGGTTAATTGTTAACATTTTTTTTAATTAAACCGTCACCTAAATAATTATTTTCAAATAGCACCAAAGTATCCTCATAGTTTATCCATTCAAAACTTAAAGACTAGTTAATCTAAATAAATAAATCTATATAGCTACATTTTCTTACAAGAATATGCATTCACATGTGGAAGAATGCATGCATTTATATTAACCCAATGAATGCACAAATTAGTAATCTCAAACTTTTTTATGGGAGTTTTTTTTGTTATCAATTAATTTGATGATTTAACTTTTAAATTCTGCTACTATTATTGTAGATAAAGAATTTAATTTTTGGTGTCTTTAAAATTTGTTAAATGAAACTGAGTTACATGTCTTCAGTTTTTTCATAGGAGCTTATTTCTAGAAGATTGCTATTATAAAGAGTAAATCAAATTATGATTATTTAAATGCAAGAAATTTTGGTATAAAAACATTAGTATGAGTAGAAAACTAAAAAGATTTTGGTAAGAGACTAATAAATACGAAAAAATTCAAAATAAAATAACATAATAATGGATGTGTTGCGTCGTAGCATTACCACTAAGAAGATCTATCAGGATTTTGAGTCTTTGGTGCTGTCCAGCCAAAGACCACTTCTCTACTTGTTATGCTGTATATATTACATTGTAATAAAATAATAAATACAATAAAAATGTTCATAATTACTTATACACATTATTCACTATTTCTAAATAGATGCGATAACTAGTCTAGTTTAAGTATCTGTCAGTGGTTTAGAGTTGTAACCTTTCTATTTTAGATCTCAATTCTAATATATGATGTCGTTGACAAAAAGAAAAAGAGAATTCAGTTTCTTATTAATATGTAATAAGAAAACATCAATTTCTTATTCACTATTCAAGAAACGGTGGAAAGAATATGAATTTATTGGGTTATATCAAAATATTATAAGAATTCACAACGATTCTTGTTACATTATGACGTTGTATGTTTGGAAGTTCTAGTGATAACATGACAACAGTGAATGCGATTTGTAACAACCTAAACAATCATTTTTGATTATTATGTGAATTATATCATCAGTATTCAAGTTTCAAACATAGGTACTATTTTTTCTAAATTTCAAAATATTAGCCTTATTAGTGTGTATATTATATAATATCGAATCAATTTGATATCCATTTGAATATCGGTTTAGTTTTATATCATATGTATTAATACACGCATGTATTTTGAAGATACCTAGAACTGAACTTATACTCACGATATTCAAGTTTTTGGTTCTTATATCCAAACCTAATTTAATGTCACTAGACTAGGGATCTGTTCTTTTATCCATTCAGATGTAATTTTCGGATAAGGAAAATAAAATCATCCAAAAGCATCATCCAAACTGAACATCTAGATAAAGCATTTGGATAGACAAAAGTAGACATAACTTTTAATTCCTTCATTTCACTATTTTCTTGGTGTCTATAAATTTGATAAATAAGTCTTTAGTGTGAAAGCATTGACAAATGAAGAGCTTGAGAATTTGGCATTGTAAAAGGGATAAGCACCCAATTTATCCATAGTTGATTCCGGCAAACTACAGATTTGTTGCAATGAGATGGAGATTGAGGAAGGTAATGATGATTCATAAGCACACAAACATAGACATATAAAAATAGGTATATGTAGAGTTTCATACACACAACACAAAGTGGGAGCTCACATGCATTAAAGGACACTACACACACACCGTTGTATTTGAAAGATTGGCGTGAAGATGAAGGTAGTGTAGGACCAGTCCTACTTCCATAGTGCTCTTCTTCTTTCACTTATCTTCCACGCTTCCCAAAAAAGCCTTATTCACTTAGTTTTCTTTGACAACTTGAGTTATCTGTTTGTACAGAAATACAATAAGCAACTCGGAAGTGCTGAGTTAATAAATCATGAGATCTAACTAATTTCGAAGCTAAGAGAGCTATATGAATATTTTTGA
The DNA here is from genome assembly GCA_023374145.1 of Lepidium sativum. NCBI lineage: Eukaryota > Viridiplantae > Streptophyta > Magnoliopsida > Brassicales > Brassicaceae > Lepidium > Lepidium sativum. Next base: position 26,832 of record JAKUCM010001974.1, read on the forward strand.
TGTTGCGCCAATGTGATATTGTTTTTCAAAATAATCAAATCCAAGATAACAACCTTCCCAATTTCTAGTATTACCACTAGATCACATAGCTATTCACCAAGTTTATCGCCACTGAACCATTTATGTATCCCAAACACAGTGTACTAATTGATGAGTTAGTGTTCAAGAAAATTTGCTCCTTTGAATCTTCAAGTTCAAGTAACTTTCTACATGTGCAAGATTCAATCTCTTAGAACAATGGGAATAGTTGCAAAGACAAACAATCATTGTTATTATGCACTATTTTACATAGCATTCTTGTACTTAAGATCCTTATTGAAATAATCACAAAGACAAAAGAGTTTGGTCCCTCACTGACAATGGAGATCACATAGTTTGACAACAACAACATAAAGTCCACTATAACAAATTTGGTTTCTCTCACACGTGAAAAATCATTGAAGCTATTTTTCACAAAACAAAAGAAATTAAAGAATTCAAAGTGCGTATAGGGGTTTTAGGCATCAAAGAGCCGCAAAAAATGTCTTCTTTGCCTACTTTTCCTACCACCACTTCATAAATAGTAGCTATAACATCACTCATCAAATTGTGATTTATCTCATAATAATTGAGAATTTTCTTTTGTAATTTTGTTTAGTCTGATAGATATATAGTTGAACAATTAAATAGTTGAAAACATTTTATATGTAAAAAGTTTTCATAAGATAATCAAACAATACTTAAACACAAGGTTGTGAGCAAGATTAAGGTAATGTCATTTGTTGTTTTTCTAATCATATATATAATATGTATACTCAAATTTCCTAACTTTGAAGATTCTTGAAAATTTTAGTTTCATTACATAACAAAACTATACAATTGCAGTTGAATTGTTTGTCGAACTTTTAAATCTGATAGTTTATATGACACATGACTATAAATCTGTAATATAAAATATTCGATAGAAGATTAAAAAGTCTTAGATAATATGTTTTGTGGGCTACGAGTTATACATCGGATTTCATCATCCCAGAAGAAGTTAAAAACACAACAACAGTTGAATTCTTAAACCATAATCATCAAACCAATTGTTCATACAATATTAACCATCAAAACATAACACCAAAGATTGAATTTTGAGCTAAACCTATTGAATCAATTAGTATTCAATCATTACTAGAATCCACAAAAGCTTCAATTTCATCAAGAACAGAACTAAACATTGGTCTATCCTTAGGCCTAACATACAAAACGCTATCGTTTTGACTAAATTCACACATCCCACATTTTCCTTTCTTTTCCCACAATCTCTCACCAAATCTACAATGAGCAAAATAAGCCTCAGCTAAAACGACATCGTTTGATTCTTCTTCATTAATCTCAATAACTTCAATACTTAATCTCTCGTAATGCTTAACTTGAATACCTTCTAATTCATCAAGCCGTGCAAGTCCACGTTTTGAAACCGAATAAAGCTCTCCATGGATCTTTTGACCCGACCCGGATTTGTTGATCAAGTAAGGAATCCCATAAAGACCCGTAACAAGCGGGTATAGTAACCGGGTCGTGCGTTGACCGATTAAAACGGCGTCGTTTGAAGAGATTAGATCTTCTAACAAGAAATGATTTGGATGGTTTCTTTTTAACGTTCCGTACACAAAAACAAGATTCTTGTCCTGCTTGTGAGCTCCTTCCATGGCTGCGAGTTTTCGAAGTTGCTTGGTAATGGAACCACTCACTCATATTTTATCTTTTCATAGGCTTATTATGGACTTTTGAATAACCTTTATTGGGCTTTAAGGCCTATGTAAATGGGCCGAATTCACAAGACTATAGTCTAAATATATTGGCCCAAATCGCAAAAATATGAAAAATAAAGGTTATTCGAATTAGCAATGATTAAAAATGAATTATTAGTGGCAGCATTATCTTTTTTTTTGGGTGGTAACTTTTTAGATGAAATGTAATTATCTTATCCTATCTAGTTTGTTTAGATAAGATGTAAATATATAAAATGGCTAGTTTGTGCATCAAAAGCTTTTTCTAAAAATAGAAACTATAAAAGTATGTAAAACTTATTCTGAAAAATAGAATTTGTTTTTTTTTTCACAAAAGATATCCATTAAAAAACCAGTCAAACGATACATAGAAGGTAAATGACTTTTAATCTAATGGTCGGCGGTAACTTCACTTAAAACAGTTTATTTGTACAATCAAGGATTAAATTCATCGCCTATATTTTATAGGAATTTAGCTACCGAACCTACTAATTGTACCCTAATATAATATACTGTTGACAAAAAAAAACTATACATAGAAGAAATACAAAAAATTGGCAGAAGACTCTAAAAAAGTAAAAACTTTAAAACCATACAAAACTTTTTCTTCCTACGAAAAGGTAATTCAATTAAATTTCAACGAATATAAGGTTTCAGCTTTAAAATTGCAAATGACTCTTAACCTAGTGGCTGGCGGTAATTTCACTTAAGGTAATTCATTTACGTAACCAGGGATTGAGTCTCCCGCCTATATTATGTAGGAATTTGGTTACTGGACCGGCCAATTGTGGTCCAATTAATTTGTCGTTTGACAAAAAAATAAAAACAATTAAATGATCAATTAAAATCCTAAAATATATATGAGATATATATACACTAGTTTCTTTTATCAACATGATATTTTAGTATAATAAGGAGGAAAAACTTCAAAATTATAAAGAATCTGAAAACATAAACTTGTCTTTTAAAATTAGGAGCAAAAGTGGTTTTATGATTGAAAATGAAAGATTACAAAAAGAAGAAAATAAAATATTATATTGTCTATATATTATGAAATCCGTACATAAATAAATGATGACTAAGTCAATAGTTGACTAAAATAGCAATGAAAGCCGCAAGTAACAACAACCACACATTACACAATTCTTTATCGTCTAGTTTCCTTCAAATTATCAACCATATAATTTCACTAAATCTAGAAATTAATCTTTATATTTGTGATGCAATTCATTTATTTATTTTCAAATCTATTCATCATTTGTTTACATTTGGTTTATGGAGTTAATAATTACCGATCGGTCCCCTAAAAATAAATAAAATAAAATAATATTAAAAGTATGTGTGAAAGATAGATATTATGGGTCAAATATGGCGTGCCGTATTACATTGTTTCACTTTATTATATAAAAATATAAATGTGTGTATATATATTTTAGTTATTAAATAAATGTATTTTATGTACGGTAACTAGATTTTTCCTAGAAACAAATGTTTTTATTCTAAATATCTTTTGTCACCTTTACATAACATATGATTAAAAACATGAAATATGAGCAAATGTTGTAGGTAGTTTAACAAATGATTATAGTTTCATTTAAAACATATTATAGTTTCATTTTCTTAATAAATTTTTCAGTTTGTTGTGTTTTAGTTGCAACCTACAAATTTTGTTTGCTTTAGCTAATACTATTAAATTGTCCAACTTCATAATTTGATTGCAACATACAAAATTAATTATTAAAATTATATTCTATCAAGGGCGGTATTAGTTTAATTCAACTTCCCTTTCAGGTAATGCATGTTTGAATAGTTAGTATTGACTTTGCAAATTAAATTTCCAAAATAATGAACTAAATTAAAACATCAATAAAAATAAATACTAAAACACAACCGTAATTTGTAACCACTCATCTTTAAACCTAGATCTGTGCAATAATCTCCTCCTCCTTTTATTATAGCACTTAACAACAACAAAATTTGAGTTTTTTTTTTTTTTTTTTCAACTAGCCTACTGCCTTTTAAATCTCACTCCTACTCTGCAGGTAGGGGGTTCGATCCCTGATGTCTTGAGGATTTGTAAAGTGACAACACCACTAGGCCACCTGTCTTCGGCACAAAATTTGAGTTTAGAAATTAGGAATCCCAAATAGTTATTGGTCTAGTGGCTTGGCGGTATGTACACTTAAGATCGCTTTGCATAATCAGAGATCGAATCCCTTTGCCTATATTATATAGGAATTTTGTTATTGGATCGGCCTGGTCCAATATAATTTATCGTTGATAAAAAAGACTAGGAATGATATGCTAATTGTCTGATACAAGATAAAAAATCATTCTATGATTAAAAAATTTAGAAATTATTATATGTAGTTAGAGCCATATCTATTAAGAAAAAAACTTTTGCTTTGGTTCTAAGTAATATAAAGGTGGTTATATCACAATGGTAGGAGCTTTGTGGGTTGACTGTTTTCCACAAAATACAAAAAAAAATTAAAAAGAGGGAAATTGAAATAGACAATATAGAAATAATAGGCTTAATAAAAAAATATCTCAAATACAGAATGAATATTGAACTCTCTCTCTTT
>JAKUCM010001975.1:0-12171 GCA_023374145.1 Lepidium sativum
ATGGACCAAAAGACTATATAATATGTAACTTAATTTTCGTTATTCGAATTCGAAAGACCTTTGAATGTCCATATTACACGTCGGTTGATTTACAATGATGAAGTTGTTTAATATTCTATTGAAACTATACATATTCACCACTTTTGAATGTCCATAGTTACTTTTTTATTTTTATTTTTATACCATCCAAAATAATTGGGTTGAATATCTTATATACATGTCATTTTTTCGTTTAGTCACTCCAACTAATAATTCTGATATCTAGAATTTTTTCTCTTTCTCTTAATTTAGACAAACTATAAAAGGATTTGAGGTTATTGTATCTTATTGATCTAATTATTCGAAAAGAATAACATCTTATGCAATTTGGATATTTCAAGTTTATAAATAAATACTACTTCATAAAAGATATATTCTTAAATTGTTCTTCAGATAATATTATAAGTATAATCTTCAAATAGTTTCACACATGTACTTTTGATCTTTAAATAATAAATAAAATCAGACCAGAATCCTGATTGAAGTCTGCTTCATAACTATAACTCATAACTGAAAAATTGCACTATTTGCCTTCAAACATTCAAAGGACGAGATGGCATTAATAATCTAGCATGCAACCACATCTACCACCATGATTGCATAATAAGTTGGCTTAACGCAAATAAAAATTGTTCAATATGTAGGGCAACATATCTTTAATTTTTCATTCCAAATAATAATAAAATTATTCATTTCTGATGCACATGCCTTTCATTTCAGAAACACAACGCAAATAACAAAATTTAACAAATTACCCAACAAATAAAGTACACATAAATGTTTCTAAAGTAAAAACCGGGCGTAGCCCGGTCAATCCCCTAGTTATAAGAAAAAAGGCGATCTATACAAAAAATAATACATACTTGCAGTTCAATGTACAACATTTCTGATTTCTTTTTATCAAATTACCAATTATAGGTCAATCTTGGTAGTAATAAGGAGTAACAATTAGGTAAGATTGGTCAAATCATATCCTCTTCTTTTCACATTTCTTTGGCTCTCTCGGAGTTATCAATATACACAATGCAACTAAAGGAAATTAAGTCTTGAGACTCTCTATAACTACTGTTACGTATACCCGGGGAGCTGAGCTGAAGAACTGAATGCAAACATCTCACCTACTTATCTTACTGGAAACCCCCAAAAAGAAAAACTCTCTATCCTCCTTTGGCGCCGTTAGACACACACACATACACATGCATGCACTCTCCGGCCAACTTATGTTTGACTAATATGGCATCATCAACATCATGTCCCCTCCACTGCTGGTGCTTGTGTTTGCATTTGAAGACGGGCGTTTCAGTGGACCTGGGAGTTCGAGAATGATGAGGAAATACGAGCGCTCTGACTCTCGGATGTATTGAACCTCCCCGTTCATGAGCTTCAGAATCTTTCGACATGCACTTAGACCTAAACCTTCAGGGTTCGTCCACCTGCTGCTATGGAACATGTCTCGAACCAGCTCTGGAGGCAGACCTTCACCTGGACACGCCATTCTAAAACAGGCATAGCAGTTAACCCAAATGTTACACGTTTGAGTTGGTTTAAAATTGTCCCAAATTAACATTACAATCAATGTCTGTCTAACTCTATGATTCAAACTGACATCGGTTGACCAAACACATTGAATCAGTAACATCACCAAAATAACCGATCCAAACAATTATTTAACAAGAAGATGAAGTGAAAGCTCAATTTCTTTGGAAATCCTCTGAATTATAAGGTCTATTTTGTTTTATAAAGTTGAAATCAAGTTCAAATCTATCCATTCAGTTTGTATTCCTAATATATCAAAGAGTGGAAACTTATTAATCTAAACCAAACACCAGATTGCATAATTACTGTTACGGGTGATGACAAGGGAACGTTAAAATTGTACCTGAACTCTATACGGATAGCAGTGAATCCATTAGCCGTTTGCGTTGAAACATGGCTTAGGTGGATCTCCACCCATTCTTGGGATGGTGCATACCGGATTATACTCAACAGAAACTCAGCCAGGACCTGTTGAATCCTTGACTGGTCTCCATAAACAGCTATCAGTTTGATCTCTTCGGGAATGTCACGGATAAGCTGAAGACCTCTCTCACTCAATAAGAACATAGCTTGGCTTGCAATTGCGTTTATGACGCTTCCCAGGAAAAACTCCCGCTCTATCTAGCTCAAACGAACTGATGAAATGCAAAATTAAAATTGGGACTCGGTCTTATTTGTGAAGTAAACAAAACCATTCTGTAGAAAATTCTAACTAAACTCACCCGTCTTCAATTCTTTCAAGATCCATGTCTCCCGCAATCCTTGAGATCTGTCTTTCGCAAGAAACACTCGTTTCAAGAAACTGCTTCTGGTCCTCATTCAAGTCTGTGGCCTCCAACAATGAGTTTGCAAAACGCATACCACTCAAAGGATTCTTTATCACCTGAGAAATGTACGCCAACTCTTTCGCCTTTGTAAAACACTCTGACTCCTGCCTTCGTTGGACTGCTAAAGCTTGCTGCAGTTCTGGACTTGGGATCTGCAAGAAACAGAAAGCCCCGATGACCTTTCCATCAAAACTAACCCGCTTGTTTGCAGTCAGTAGAGCTTGAACAAACTTCCCATTGCGGTCAAAGAATGGGAATGGGAATTTATCCGTCTGTTGACCACCGATTGCATTATGCAATACAATCATGAACTTGGTTAAAGCATCAGGACCCTTTAGCCTGCAAGAGCTCCCAAACACTTCTCCAACAAGCATTTTTCCAATCACTTCACTACGAGACCAACCGCTTAGCTTTTCCATCGCAGTGTTCCACTCCAAGCAGCAAGTGTTTTCATCAGCAGCAAAGATAGGCGGAATTAGCGTGTTTGGACTATGGACAATGGCCTTATAATCTCCTTGTATGTTAATGAATTTATCCATTACGATTTTCTGACCGGTAACGTCCTGTCCAACAAAACAGACGCCGACAATGTTGTTTAAGTAGTCCTTGCTCGAACACGCATTGACGACCACAAAAACCGCTTTCCCTTGAAGTTCGGGGCTGAAAGTTTTCAGCTTTACCTCCACATTCTTGTCCTCTTCCCCTGCATTGATTGCCAAATGCAACAAATGATCAAATATCTGCGAATTATATACCGTAGAGACAACATATTTGGAGGACTAAATATACCTCTCAGAGCACGAGAAATAAGCTTATCGACAGTTTCTTCATTCTCTTTATATATTAGATTAGAAACGAGAGACTTCCCCATAGCTTCTTCAACTGAGAGACCTGTCAATTCTGCCATCTTAGCATTCCATCCATTGATGTAGCCTCCAGCATCCACAGCAAATATAGGAACAGTTGCGGTTTCAATGAGCCTAACCATCTCTCTAGCTACTGCACCTAACTCATCAATGCCCTGCTCTCCTGTCATATCCTTAAGAGGCTGAACACCATCTGCAGTTTTCGAGTTCATAGCTGCCTCAGATTCTTTAAAAGAGTCTCTAAGAATAAGCTGCAACGAGTGAATCGCATCCATTTCTGCAGTTTCCCATGGCTGACTACGGCTCTTAACAACTTCAAGAAAAGCCTTGAAGGACGAACGAGGATGCATCCGTTGTCCATCATCTTTATCCTCAGGATGATGCTTAGCGCCTCCCCATTTGATTTCTTTTGCAGTATGAGAACGAAACCAGAAAAGGAAATCCCTTTTCGTGATATAAGCAACCGCCATACCACATACAGCATCACCTAATGCAGCTGCACCGGGATATCCAGCATCGCCTAAACTATCAGTGCTTAATCCGGTTGAATCTGCGTGATTAGCAAGCAACCACTCCACAATGTCTTTGATCTGAACTTCGGTCGGAGCTACACCCAACGGGTAATATTTTCCGTGGTAAAGAAACGCTGCACCGTTACATCTCACTAGGTCCATGATACTAGGACTTTGAGTAACGATTCCTGCAGGCGAGTCACGCAGAAGCATATCGCATAACAATGTCTGTGTTCTCAAAACGCGTTTCTCGGCCATTTGCAAAGCTAACTGCAATTCCATGTTTAACTGTAAACCAAATGCCTGCATCAGAAACTCGCAAGCATACCTTAAAGGAAACGGTATGCAACGCGAAGAAGTGTGATGGCAAACAACTAAACCCCAAAGCCTCATCGAATTTCTCCCTCCGGCCACATTGCCCCCATCTTCTTCACTGCCGTTTATTATAACTGCCATTGCTAAAGATGCTATAGATCCCATGTTAGCCATATACTGAGAGTGACAACCGTGAGGAGCCCTAAGAGTAGAACCAACCAAGCACATAGATTGAGTGAGCCTATCGTCTTGTACTACAAGAACCGGCGTGGCGTGGCAATCTACGATCATACGGACACGGTTTTGTTTAAACAAGAACCGTGAAGCTTGAGGAATATCAGTAGCAGGATAATGTAGACCAATGTAAGGTTCTAGATAGTCTCGCTTACTCTCGGCTACAACTTCACCGTGTTCATCTTCGTGAAATTTGTAGACCATTACACGGTCATACCCAGTAAGGTCTCTGATGCTTTCTACAACAGTGTCACAGAGAAGCTTAATGTCACCACCAGGCAGCGATTGTAACTGCGAAATCGCACGAACCGCGAGTTTCTGCGATTGAACAGCACCGGCAATCGAGAGTGCCGGATCTTCTGTTCTTGCTGGCTCTAAATCGATAACGACTCCAACATCGATCCTATGGAGAATTGCGTAAAAAGGTTTACCAGTGTTCTTCGAGTGGATCCAAACCGGATTCAGCAGTGTAATTTCTCGGGCCACAAACGCACGCTCGAGGAGAACTGAGCTTGACGGAGCAAAGAGAGATCGGACATCCGTTCCCATTGCTAGAATATCTGGTTTCTCAAGGCTTGGAACGGATTGAGGCATTAGCCCTAACATTTCCCGCGCATTTTCGCTGTATCCTACGATTCTGAAAGTGGATTCGTCGACGGCGATCATACATCCGAAAGGCTGAATGTAGCCGCCTCGCTGAATCCTGGAGAGATACGCCGTGATCTGTTGCTCAGGTACAGAGGATCCATACGTCGTCGTTTTGAGTGATTGTGTGTAATCGAATGACTTGCCTGGCTCGCCGGATTGCTCGAATACGGCATGGAGTCTCGCATCAACGGTGTACTGTTGAATTGCTTTGCTCATTGATACGGTGTGGCTCTGCGGCTGATTTTGCTGCGGCCTAAGCGATTTCGTTCCCGAAGATTGAGCTTGTTCTCTCCTGTGATGAGTTGTGTGGAGACTACGGTCAACGCGATGACTTGAAGACGCTGCTGCAGCTCCGCCACCACCGCGGTCACTACCACTACCACCTCCTCCACTTCCGCCACCACCGCCGACTCCGGAAACCATACGCTTAATCTGTGAACGTTTATCGAAGAACTTCTCGGAAATACTTCGAGAGACGGAGGGATTCCACGTCAATTTCACATAGGTATTTGAAATCTAGAAGTCCCCGTCAAGAGAGAGTTCATGACCGGAGACGAATTTTTCATCTGGACGGCTCTTGATTGAAGATTTTCTCAGCTTTGATACAGAACAAAAGGATGTGGAAATTCTGGAGATTACGTCAGATTATCATATTTATATATAAAAAGAAAAAGCAGAGAAATTTCGAGAGAATTATTCTCGTTATTCTGCCGAAAATTGAAACCGAGAAATTCTGATGGACTTAAAAAGAATTTTCCAGGAGCCAAAATCTCCAAGTTTTATCAGCAGTTGAAAAGAGCACTTGGAATTTTCTCGGGAAAACGAATAAGATTTCGAGAGGAGGAAAAATTTAGAGATGGTGAGAAAATTAAAATCAGAAAAAGGTGAAGAAAATTGGATTACCGAAGCCAATTACTGAAGCAGATGCATTGTGAGAGAGAGTCAGCGAGTGTAATGTCGTCCTCCTGATTGGCTTTTATCAAGTTGTTAATATTTCTTCGAATTGACCTTATCTTAAGTATTTTTATAAAATAACCCCAAAATCGTGTAGGATTATCAATTGAACCCAGAAGTTGGTTTTGTCGTTATCAGAGGGAGAAAGATCCAATATTTTCTGGCCCAATATCACGTGGGCTATGCTTCATTCTCTATAGTGGACGCACGTGGCCCCTGGGCCCATGACGCGTGGTAGCCCCTGGATTGGTCGAATCTTAAGGACATCTATATTTATTCAGATCAATGTCGCATCATCAATACCCAATTCAAATCGCAAAAACTATTTGTGTAGTCTTAGTCTAGATACACAGACCATAATGCAAATCGTAAGTAATACCATTTGTGCCATCGTTAAACACAGTGTAAAGTTTCTAACTAGCGACCGATTTTTCAGCTATTACTAAGAAGGAATTGCATAATGCGAAACAGTTCTAGCACTGTGAATTAATAATTAACTTTGAAATTAGGTTTGAGTGACATATTAAAGGAAAATAAATCCTTAAGATAAGCTAAGATATCTAACAAGTATCGTGGTAAGTATTCTTTAAACTTTATATTGTCAGCTTCCGTATCTACTAGATAAGCTAAGATAACATATGTACTTTTTTGTTTTTTGTTTGGGTGATTTGCTAAATTAGAGCAAAATTAAGTGTTAATTATTGAAATAGAGCAAATGTTTGTAAATTAGTAGAATAATTTTTTTTAATTTATTATATACTATTTTGCCCTTTTGTAATGAAGAAAAAAAAAGTTATTACGAATATGTCATTAATGAGATCTACCACGTAAGCGATCAAGTCTACCACACTAATAGAGTGCAATATGGTAGAGTTAGATTTCCAGGCTAGTAGAGTTGAAGTGTGCTTAGTAGAGTTGACATTAATGAAATTTCGTGTGTAGTAGAGTTAGACTTCCAGCGTGATAGAGGTGAAGTGTGCTTGATAGAGTTAGATTTCCAGCATAATAGAGTTGTTGTTTGTGCTCTAATCAACTCTACCACACGGACATAGTGCAGTATGGTAGAATTAGTTTTGGAAACCTAGCATACTTTCGTAGTAGAGCTTAAATTACGTATTTACCCCTCAGTTATTACCTCATCTGTCGCGCATCCAACTGATTCCTCCATAAGTGACGCCATTGTAGCTTTCTTGAAGTTCTTTTACTTCTTCGCTGCTCCTTTGCTTTTTCTGTTTATGTTTGGATCTATGGATCAAATCATTTTGGTTTGTGGGATATGAAGTTTTTAATGAAAATCGATGGATATTTTCGGTGGACCAGTCGTACGGGTGTCGGATCATATGCATTGTCGAAGATTTAAGGCTCAATGAATTTCTGGAGATGGTCTATGCCGATTTTGGTTTGGATGCACATTGTTATGAGCTAAAGCTAAGCTACATGCCAAATGTTGTCATTCAGTCACTACCAGAAGATACTCCCCCTGTAATTGTAAGTAACGATAGACAATTGCAAGTGTTTGTTTCACAGTTTCGTAAAGAAGCAATGTGTCTATGTGTCGAAATTACCACTAGATCTCGTGTTTCATTGAGTTACTCTGAAAAAGGTCTGTGTAGTTGGAGAAACGTTGACGAGAAATTCCAATGTAAGTCGGAGAATGATGCCTCGTATGTTCTGTGTAGTAGAGTTGATCCGGTGTTTAGTAGAAGTGGACCAAACAATGAGCGTATACCAAAAAATGTGAAACATGAAAGTGAACATGCTGAGGACGAGGATGTGGAATTCAGATTCGACTGTTGCGATGATATGGATGGCGCAAGCTCGGATGATGAAGATTATATCAATGTTCGTAGAAAATCGAAGGAAGAAAAGAAGAAAAACATGTCGGAGAAAGCAACGGGGTTGGATTTGAATGCTGAGTATTTGGACATAGAGATGTCAGCACTCGCATTGGTTGTTGGGCAATGATACTCATCAAAAAAAGAACTCATGACCATGCTAAAAATACTTTATGTCTTACAGAGGTTTGACTTCGATGTTGTTGCTTCATCGAAGACAATGTTGGATGTGAAATGTTGGGTACCAAATTGTCAGTGGAGAGTGCGAGCTTCACCTGTCGACGACGGTGGATGTTTCTTTGTCCGGAAGTATATGGGAGAACATAGTTGTTCTGTTACAGAGAGATCAGGTCGTGCACGACAAGCGTCAACGGAAGTCTTAGGAAGGTTATACTTGGAATTCGTAGGTTGAATTAGGCCATCTGTTCTTCCTCAACACGTTGTTGATTCAATGAGCAAGCGATTCGGTCTAAAGGTACAAACATAATTTTACGCCATGGTAGAGTTAATCTTCGTAGTAGATTTAGATTGCAGTGCTGACGTTTAAGTAGAGTTGGTCTGACAGTGTGGTAGAGTTAGATAACAGTGTGGTAGAGGTGGATTACGTGTAGTAGAGTTAGTATGTCATTTGGTATAGTTAGGTTGTAAAGTGTGCTAGAGTTAGATTGCAGTTTTGGCGTTTGGTAGAGTTGACTTGCAGTGTAGTAGAGTTAGATTGCAGTGCTGACGTTTTAGTAGAGTTGGTCTGACAGTGTGGTATAGTTAGATAAAAGTGTGGTAGAGTTGGATTATGTCTAGTAGAGTTAGGTTGTAGTGTGTGGTAGAGTTAGATTGCAGTGTAGTAGAATTAGTCTGACGTATGGTAGAGTTAGTCTGACATTTAAATCTGACTTTTATGCAGATGAAGTACTGGAAAGCACACCGTACTCTAAGCCAAGCACGAGCCCTAGTTACCAGAAGTTCGGAAAGTAGTTATGAAGAACTTCTGTCGTACTTGTTTGCTATTAGAAAAGCGAATCCTGAAACTCTAATAAAGCTTGAAGTTGACGGGCAAGACATGTTTAAGTTTCTTTTCATCGCCTTCGATGCAAGTATTAGGGGTTTTTCCTACATGAGGAAGGTTGTTGTTGTCGATGGTACATTTTTGCTAGGGAAGTATAAAAGGTACTTTACTAACCACTACCATGCAAGATGGTAACTTCAACATATTTCCTATGGTTTTTGGTGTGGTTGATACCGAGAATGACAAATCTTGGGAATGGTTTTTTAGACAGCTAAACCGTGTGATCCCTGATGACAGAGAACTTGCCATCATATCAGATAGACATAAATCCATTGCTAAAGCCATAAAGATTGTGTACCCACTTTCTTCTCGGGGTATTTGCACCTACCACCTACGTAAGAACATTTTGTCAAAATTTAGAGGTGGCGAGCCCTTTAAGTTGTTCAAGAAAGCTGCCACCAATTTTAGGGTCGATGAATTAACGCTATACTTGCTCAGATTCAGGCATTAAATCCAAAGCTTCATGCCTACTTGATAAAAGCTGACGTGCGGGTTGTGGAGTCGAGTGTACTCCGAGAATGAATAACATTCTTATGAATCCGCTTAACAATAGAACAGCCTTGGAAAGGGGATACTTGTAAGAAAAAGGGACTGTAAGACCCATCCAACTCGACCAAACGGAAGACTAACTCTACTATACAGGTGATCCAACTCGACAAAACAGAGGACTAACTCTACCATACAAGGTGATCCAACTCGACCAAACAGAGGACTAACTCTACCATACATGTGATCCAACTCGACCAAACAGAGGACTAACTCTACCATACAGGTGATCTAACTCGACCAAACGGAGGACTAACTATACCATACAGGTGATCCAACTCGACCAAACAGAGGACTAACTCTCTACCGTATAGGTGATCTAACTCGACCAAACAGAGGACTAAATCTACCATACAAGGTGATCCAACTCGATCAAACGGAGGACTAACTCTACCAGATACCGGTGATCCAACTCGACCAAAACAGAGGACTAACTCTAGCACATCACAGGTGATCCAAACTTCGACTCAAAACAGAGGACTACTGAACTCTACCAATCCAAAACTTAACTCTACAAAAACGGTTAATGAACTCTACTCTAGTTGAATATGAACAGTACCTGATTCATAGCGAGGGACTCGTGCCCCGAGTCTCTTTCGGTAACAACGTCTTCCATGAAGATTAACTCTCCTCCTGTGTTTGTTTACCCCTTTACATGAGTATCGCCCCAGGTTTATGACGCCAACATGTTGACATTCCTGGGCTTAATTTTTTTTCACATCGTAAGGTAGTTCTTCTTTTGACGGTTCTTCTGGATTCCTAACAACTCTTGATAACGGGGCCTCAAAGGGGTCAGATGTCTCCTGACTCTGGATAACCCATTTATTCTACAAAAAAATATGAAAAATGTCAACTCTATTTAACAGAACTACCAACCTCTACCATTATGAAAATAGTAGAGCGAAGAACACGTTCAGTAAGACGAGGAAGGAGAACAAAATCAAGAGAAGTTGACGGACGACGGGTTTACACTATAGGTTTCTTTATTTTTCGTGTGTGAAAACTAACCTGAGAAGAATAAGAAAAATAGAAGAAGACATCAGTTTTTTGTTTCAAGGGTGTAACCGTAATTACACCCATTCCACACTTTTTTTTTTCTTTGGACAAAAAACTATTATAGATAATATACACCTATACATTTGCTTTATTTTTAGCAATTCTTACTTTTTTGTTTTCATCTTTCCATAAAACGGTTAATTTTAGTAAATACACATTTGATAGCAAAAAAATTGTCCCAATAACATATATATATACTCGAAGATATGTTTCATAACAATCAAATAAATGTTTATTCAATTAAGTAATATTAATTAATAAATTCTATTAATCTAAGAATCAATGATACTAGATCATTTATTTTTGGAAGATAATTATTATTGGAATAATTCAACTATATACACAAAAAATTACAAAACTTCAATATTTTTTTGTCTCATACAAATATTGAGCTGTTTTAAATTTGTTTTTTCTAGGTGTTTTGATTGTAAAATGATATTTAGAGGTCAATATATATATATATATATATATATATATAATATATATATATATATATATTATATATAATAGTATATATATATATAACGAAAAAGTTGCAACTTTGAGTTGTCGATGAATAGACACAATTTTGGAGTTGCAACTTTAACGAAAATTTACAATTTATCATGGATAATTGTAATTTTAATTGAATACTTGTAACTTTACATGTATATTCATTTTATACTGTATTCAGCCACAGTTACTCATTGGTGTTCATTCATTCAGTCGTAAATTTTATTTGACATTTAATACACTTCATGTATCTAATTGCACACAAAATTGTAACAAGTAAAATAAACATGTAAAAAATCTATAATACAAAATATACAATAGAATATGTATTTTTATAAATGAGAAATTGTAGTAAAAAACACCATATTAATGCATTTTCACAAGTGAGATGTTACATCAAAAAATTCAATATACAATCATTGAATGCATTTCTTCATAAGTGATGATTCTGTCTTTTTTACTCTAAGTGAAAAGTTTAAAATAAGAAAAAAATTACAATAAAAAAACACACACCATATAAGAAAAATTAACAATAAAAAGAGACACAACCATAAAAAATGATTTTTTCATAAGTACAAATTTATAGTAAAAAATACACAACCAAATGTTTTATAAGATGCATTTTTCAAATTTTTATTAAAAAAATTTAAATTTAAAAAAACTTAAAAAAATTTCTCATTTCAAATTTGTTTTGGTTAGAATTGATAATTATAAGTATTTCATTTATTTTAAAATGATGAAATTCAGTGAAATAATTTAAGAACGATATAAGTAAACACCATACTCTATAGAATTTTAATTGATATGAATTCATACAAAAATAGAAACTAAAATCATTAACAAATTTTCAAATTTCTAAAGGGATATATATTAGTTTAACAGATGTGACGATAACGAATTATATCTATTCATATGTAATGAAAATAAAAATCTATATTGCATTTTTTCAAATAAATAATATCAGTAAAAGACACAGCCCCTTTAAGTAATATTTTTTATAAATTTGAACCGATTGAGATCGATTGATGTATGTCCCTTTTACCCGTACAGGGTCATATCCCGGTGATTAACAAAATTTCATTGTTAAGTTTCAAGAAGCTAATATTTCGTCGGAATTAGATTCTTGGGCGATGAAGGTCGATGGATCAACACGTGTTCAATGACTCATTTTTTATCGTAAAACGCAGTCTCTAGAAACTTTATGTTTATGTGGTATTATCATTGAGTTGATTTGTATTAGCCTTTATG
>JAKUCM010001976.1:0-32946 GCA_023374145.1 Lepidium sativum
AAAAGAGAGAGAAATGGCCAAAGAGTCATTATCTCGAGGGGGCATATTAGGGAATAATATCCCACATCAGTAGTTGGAAAGGATCCCCATCTAGTACATATAGGACTTGGGCCAATCCACTCATTACCAATTGGTTTTGAGTTGGAAGCCCATATTCTAATAGTTTCTTCCATGGCTATTTGTTTGATTGTTTGTTTTCTCATGTTTCTTTCTTTTGTTATATGCTTATTCTTTGGTTTTGTGCTTGATTCTTTGGTTCCATGCTTCATCCTTTCCTTGGTTTCACGCTTGGTTCTTCCATGGCTCCATGCTTGTTTCCGTCTTAAGTTTCATGCTTGTTTCTGTTTGCTCCCTCTTGATTTCTTGTTGAATTATTTGGTTCCTTACTTGATATGTTTACTTTTAGTTACATGATTTCTCATCTACTTAGATTCCTCTTTTGCACTTAACTTGCTACTTTGGGACTTATTATTATGAACAGAAGAAATGTATGCTTATTTGTTACATCTTCTTGCTATGTTATTAGGTCACTCTTTGGATGGAAGCAAATATGAAGACTCACAAGGAACAAGTGATAAAACGATTTTGTCTTTCTACATATGCAGGTAACACTTTGTCACTAAACCACATATGAACCACACTATTATAAACTAGATTTGTTTTTCATAACTGATCTTCTGTCTCTTAATTAATCTAACATTTCAGGTGCAAGTTCGTTGAGCATGGAAATAATCAGGTGTTTAAAGCCATGAGTATGGTTAATAGATGAGGTAATAGCTCAAAAAGTGTAGTCTTTGATTTTGTTGTAACCTGCATAAAAAGAGTTTTAACATTACATTTTTGCTTCTCAGGTTTGTATTCTGCAACGTTTGCTTGCACCTCCCAATGCAGTGCTTATGTATAGAGTACCAAAGCAAGGAAAGTTCTGGATTTTTGCTTGAGTGTCACTTGAAACTTATGTGCTATTGTCAAACTAATTCTGATCTAGTTTCTCAAACTGTCTCAGGACTATGAAGTACCATGGAGCAACATTGGAAATGGAGAGAAGCAGCAACAAATCTCGTTTTTTGTTTTTGTTTTTTGTTATAGCTTCATTAATGTTATCATCTAAGATTTCTATTTTTTGATGAACTTATTAGTTTGATTTCAGCTCATTTGAAGACATGTGAAGGTGGAGATGACAAAAGGGCAAAAGCAAGATGGAGCAAATAAGTTATTAGAGGCTAAGAACATCTAAGTCTGTGTTTACTCTATATTGTAATGAATTTGAACATAGTTATTAGAGGCTAAGAACAATTAAACAAATGTTCAATATGTAGAAACTTAACATTGAGGATTCACCTAAAATGTTTGTACTCGAATCCAGACTTATAGTCACATCTTCATTGTGATTCAGTTGCAGGTAACACTCATTGGCTCAAGGAGGAATATTGGACCAGGCAAATCAGAAAGGATTACAAGTTGACTTATCTTTTTGCAAGGTACATTTTCATCTTTGAATGATTAAACCAATGAATACTTCATTTTATCATTCAGCTTGGAGAACAAGACAGCTTATAGGAAGGAAATAGTAACCAGAGAGTAACAATAAAGATTTTTTTGGAATGGAGGGTAAATTCAATATAGATTAAGAACAATAACATCTTCATTTTGCTTGTTTCATACTCAAATTCAGACTCGTATTCACATCTTCAATGTGATTCAGCTGTAGGTAACTATCATTAGCTCAAGGAGGTACACTAGACTAGGCGAATCGGGCTAATGCAATTACTATTAGGGAATAATATCCCACATCGGAAGTTGGAAAGAATCCTTTCTAATCTATATAAGATATAGACCTCTCCATTCATAGCCAATTTGTTTTGAGTTGGAAGCTCATATTCTAATATGGTATCAGAGCCCACGATTCACGCTGTCCAACCCGATCTGACCCAAAGTTGGTCCAATTATCGACAACCTAAGCCCAAGATTGGTGCCATCGATCAATCTCCGAACATACTGAGATTGATGGCTAAATAGCCATTATCTCGAGGGGAATATTAGGAAATAATATCCCCACATCGGAAGTTGAAAATGATTCTCTCTAATATATATAAGATATAAACCTTTCCACTCATAATTAATTGGTTTTAAATTAGAAGCCCATATTCTAATAATTACTAGTTTACATATCTTTTTGCAGGGTACATTTTCAAATTTGATCTTTGAGTAAGTGTATACTATGTAAAAAGTGTATGTAGATACTAATGAATTACTTCTTTATAAAGCAGTCAATTTGGAGAACAAGACAACTAATAGGAAGCAAGTACTAAGCAGAGAGCAAGAACACACAATGGACTCAGAGGACAAAATCATCTTCTTCTTTTTTTGCTTTTGAATGTTTTCTAAATCAATAACACATAACTTGTTCATTGTTTCTTTGCTTGAGTGCTTTATGTGTTTACTTGTTCTCTCCTCTGATTCCATTGGTCTCTGAATTGTTTGATTACTTGTGTGTTTTTGATTCCTTCATTACATGCTTGACTTTGTTTACTTGCTTTCTTTGATTCATTTGCTTAGCATATTGTTTGTGTTCTAATTTCTCTGCTTAGTTTCAATTATTTTTTATCCTTTTTGCTTATTTACTTTTTTTCTTGTATTTATTGTATATATATATATATATATTTATATTTGCAAATGAAATCTAATCTAGTAGCAAGCGGTAAATACACTTAAAACATCGTATTTGCATAATCTGCGATCGAGTCCTCCTACCTATATTATATAAGAATTTGGCTATTGGGTTGTCCAATTGTGACCCAATATAATATGCCCTTGACAAAAATATATATATATTTCTATATTTATGTATTTATTTATTTATTTGTTACATGAACAACTTACATTACTTTCTTTCTCCCTCAGGTTAGCATTTTTTCTTACTTGATTTTAAGCATAATTTAAATATGTATTACATTCAAATTTTTGTTATTTATTGTGGTTACAATATTTGCTTAATCAAATACTAAGTAAATATCAGTCACATATTCGTTTTCAATATATTATATATTAAGCGATTATCACATTACTGTTATGTTTTTTTTTTTTCAGTTTTTATTATTATGATGATTAAAACATTTTATGTAGACTCGAGAGAATATATGCAATAAATGTGTATGTATTGTTTTGATAAAAACACATTTTGTATTAACATTTTTATATTAATTAATAAAAAAGATTTTATAGCTTCAAAAATAAAAAGAAGAAAATTGGCTAATAATCAAACCTTTTTGGAACAATGCAACATTTTTGTTGGCAGAAAAAATAAAAATAAAAGAAAAACAAAACATTAGAGTAAAAGGTAATTGCTTAAATAAAACATAAAACTGTGATACAATTAATTGTAAATCTTAAAAAAAAATCAATTAATAATAATATATCAAGTATTGCAAAAGTTGACAATGAACAAATACATTTTTTCTTTTTGTTAGAAGATAAAGGAAAACATAAATTATGGTTTACACGTTAAATAAATTTGACATTTTATAATCAACCTTACCGATTTTGAAATTTATATTGTTCTGAACAAATATTTTCTTTATTTATGTGGAAAGAAAATAAACTCATGTTGTTTTTTTAACAAACACAAACGCATAGTTTCAGTTAAATGATATATGTTAAAGATGGAATTACATATGGAAGTTTTTTTTTCATTCTTTATATTTTGATTGATTTTTTATTTACTGTTGAGAATATACAGAAATATTTTCCATTATAATTTTTTTTGTCAACGGCAAATTATATTGGACCACAACTAGCCGATCCAATAGCCAAATTCCTACATAATGTAGGCATGGAGACTCGATCTTTGGTTGTGCAAATGAACTATCTTATGTGACTTACCGTCTGCCACTAGGCTAAGAGCCATTTGCCCCATTATAATAATTTAGTCAAGTACCACAACTGGCTGACCCAATAGCCAAATTCCTACATAATGTAGGCGGGGTGACTCGATCCCTGGTTATGCAAATGAACTGCCTTATGTGGACTTACCGCATGCCACTAGACTAAGAACCATTTGCTTGTGGTTTCTTATTCATCAATAATTTAGTTAAAGTGTTCAAAAATGGATGCTTGTTTTTTAAAGGTTTTTTTTTCCCAAAACCCAATTCGATTGACCATAATTTAATTAAACACCAACAGCTCTGTTCCAATTTTTTTTGTCAACTAAGATACTAATTTTTAAATTCCGCTCATATTACTAATGGTAAACGTTCAAACTCTGGTGATTTGAAAATTTGTAAAGTGACTACATCACTAGATCATTTATCATCGGTTAGCCCTGTTATGATTTTTTTTTTGACAACAACAATTAATACGTAACAAAAAAACCGCGCCTTGAAACCTACCCAACACCCAAACGCTGCACGGCCACCCTACTCGACCTAACCAGGGCATTCGTCTTGTGGTTCAAGAGTCGGGGAATGAAAGACATAGAAACTCTGGCGAACGAAGCATAAAGAAACCGAAACTCCTCTTGGTATGGTGCAAATGCCAGCCACTCCTCTGATCGCCGAAAAATAAAGTTTCCAAGTTTTTTTTTTACATTTGATTTTTTCTTTTAGCCAAATAAAATCCTTTTTATTAGGCTTTTACCAAAAGATCTTCCACTTTCATAGGCTCAGTTAGTAAAGCCTCTTAATGAGTTATAGAGTTTGAAGACCCAATCATAAAGCTTATACCTTCATTCAGGGAAAGATCAAATTCAAAGCTAAGAACTTTTTTCCCAGAAAAGGTAAACAGAGAAAAGACAGTCATCTTTTTGCTTAACGTCTCTCTGTCGAAAAGGGTTCGTCACAAATTCGAATCTCTTTTGTCCTTATTCATATCTTCGTCTCCATTTTGTTGTTCATAGTTTGATCTTATAGATTTTGTTGAAAAGCTTTGAACTTTGTGATGTTTTAAATGCCCTGCATTCACACTGAATCTCGTAGATTTTGTCTTCACTCTCTTGTAACTGTTCATTTTCATTCTATATTTTGAATACATTTTTATTGTTTCTGATAAAGTATCTATTTTTTTATCATCTTTTCAAAAAAAGAAACGGTGGTTGTTTCGTTTGAAAACCTAAAAACAAGGACGATTCTCAGACGCAGCAGAGTGTTGAGAGAAGCATCCTAGTGGAAAGGTCTCTTTCCCATTCTTCACTCTCTTTCAGGTCTTTACTTTATCCTTTCTCTTGTTCTCTTTCGTTTATTCGTATCTATGGCTTTGAAGGTTTCCCTCTAGATTTTCTGTCAGAATCTATCAACATTTGTGTGGTATTTCCGTTTAATTTAGGAAAATGCTGAGAGATCGAGATATGTTTTTTGGTTTTCAGGGTTTAAGTGACATTTTACCAATGTTTTTGGTTTCTCAGGATGGTGAATGTGTTGGTCCTTGTGGTTGGAATTGCATACATGAGTTTTGTGGCACATGGGTTAGGTGTGAACTGGGGAACAATGGCTACACATAAGCTACCACCAAAGACAGTGGTTCAGATGCTTAAGGACAATAACATCAAAAAGGTTAAGCTTTTTGATGCTGATGAGACTACAATGAGTGCACTTGCTGGCTCAGGTCTTGAGGTGATGGTTGCTATTCCCAATGATCAGCTTAAGGTCATGGGAAGCTATGACAGAGCTAAGGAGTGGGTTCGCAAGAATGTCACTCGTTATAACTTCAATGGCGGTGTTAATATTACGTAAGCCAGCTTCTCCTTCTCTCTTCTTTCCCCATTTGATTGTTGAAGATTGGTTCTAATGCTGTCTGATCGTGAACTCAAATCTGTGAAACTGTTGAAACTTGTAGCAATTATTGTCAGATGCAAAACTTGTACTGACAAATTGTGTTTGTATGTCTTACTTGAAGCTAATCTATTGTTGATGTGTATTCAGGTTTGTAGCCGTTGGGAATGAGCCATTTCTCAAATCATACAACGGAACATTTATAAACCTCACATTCCCTGCACTTCAGAACATCCAAAACGCTTTAAATGAAGCTGGAGTAGGAGATGTCAAAGCAACAGTTCCTTTAAATGCAGATGTCTATGACTCACCAGCTAGCAACCCTGTGCCATCTGCAGGAAGATTCCGTCCTGATATCATTGGTCCAATGACTCAGATTCTTGATTTTATTGCCAAGAACAACGCGCCCATCTCCATCAACATCTACCCTTTTTTAAGTCTCTATGGGAATGATGATTTCCCAATTAACTATGCCTTCTTTGATGGTGCTACACCAATTGATGACCACGGTATTGACTATACAAATGTATTCGATGCTAATTTTGACACTTTGGTATCGTCTTTGAAAGCTGTTGGTCATGGTGATATGCCAATCATCGTTGGAGAAGTCGGTTGGCCAACAGAAGGTGACAAACACGCAAATTCAGGTAGATATCTATAAGTTTCAGTACTTTGATCTCACATTCACGAAAAGTTTTCAGTTTTGACTTTGAAAACGGGTTTTCATAGGTAATGCTTTCAGATTCTATAACGGGCTTCTACCGAGGCTCGGAGGTGGCAAAGGTACTCCATTGAGACCCACCTACATTGAGGTATACTTGTTCGGATTACTGGATGAGGATGCGAAAAGTATAGCACCAGGAGCCTTTGAACGGCATTGGGGACTATTTCGATTTGATGGGCAACCAAAGTTTCCTATAGATCTATCAGGTCAAGGACAGAACAAGATGTTGGTTGGTGCTCAAAATGTGACATATCTACCCAACAAGTGGTGTACATTCAATCCACAAGCCAAAGACTTGACAAAACTTGCAGCTAACATAGATTTCGCTTGCACTTATTCTGATTGCACTGCACTTGAATATGGATCTTCCTGCAATAATCTTGATGCAAATGGGAATGCTTCTTATGCGTTTAACATGTACTTTCAAGTGAAGAATCAGGATGAGTTTGCTTGTGTCTTCCAAGGTTTAGCCACCATTACCACACAGAATATATCTCAAGGACAATGCAATTTCCCTATTCAGATTGTTGATGAATCTTCAGCTTCTTCATTGTCTTCTTCTGCGGTTCTGTTGATGATCGGAGTTTGGCTTTTATTATCACAAGTTATGTTTTGAGGTTTTATTTGTGAGGTTTATGGAAAATTCTAACTTTTTTGTCCATTTCTTTACTCAAGTAATATGGTTGAGAATTAATTGGAAGACTGAAAAAAAATTCTCTGATTATTGATATATGAATATATTTGCATTGCTCTTCTCTTAGTGATAACAACTCTTTCGTCTATTCTATAATCAAATCATGCCGAGTCAGACCAAAACACTGCCTCTAACCTTCTGAGACCATTTGAGACACGAATCTTCAACTCTTCCTTTAGGGTATTAAACTAAAGCGAGATGTTATAAGGAGTTTCACAATGAGCTGCAACGAAATGTGCTGAGATGGCTTCCAAATTGAGAGATGACATCAACAAGACCTCCATAACCACCCACAGCAACTACCTGCAAGTACAAAGGTATTTGATCAATGGTTATAGATTGAGTTTCTAATCCAAAAGGAGTAACACATTCACATAACATATACTAACAAGGAAGGGATCAGAAATATACTCCAGTTGGATGCAAGGAAACGGAAAATACTGAACAAGGAGCACACTGAATTTGAGAAAGCAAAGTTCCATTTAAGTCGAAACGCTTTAGTAGTGGTTCTGCTCCTACAGTCAAAATCTGAAAGCAGGGTACTAGTTAGATATAAAACTATGTGTTGATCTCTGTTTCTAGTTTATAAAAAGTCAGAAATTTCTGATATCGATTTCATTGGAGATGATTCAAAGCTTATTTTAATTTAATGTTTTGCTTACTTGCTTTTCATCAAACATCACATCCTGTACAAGTGCAGGGATAGATATCGTTGATACGCATTCTGAGGTAGGAAGATTCCATAAAGCTAAATTTTTACCCTGTCCACAAACCTGAAAGGGGAGAAAAAGATAGCAATAACAACTAAACGCCCAATCTTTAAACTTCTAAGAGATTTCACCAGGAAGTAGGAACTATGTTCTTAGGTTATTAAGGCAACAACTCCTTTAAAGAGATAATCCAATTTGCTTAGTTCTTACCAACCAGCTTTCACTTTCATCAAGGGCCATTGAACTAACGCGAGGGCAGGACTTTTTATTCTGGGAACCAAGTACTCTAGAGCGTACAGAGCTTACTCTAGACAAGTAAAGTGTATCACATGAATCTGAACCTAAACTAAACATAGATCAATCAATGAGTTTTAAGCAATCAACAACACGAAGACTCAAAATGATTTCAAAGTTCTGTAACCAGTGATCCAAATGTAATACTAAAAATTTTAGCATAGAGAAAAATGAGCATGAGCAAGATACCCCAGATTCTTGCAGTCCCATCCTCTGAACCCGTCAATATCTGGAGAAGACATAATACGATTGGAA
Organism: Lepidium sativum; assembly: GCA_023374145.1. Classification (NCBI taxonomy): domain Eukaryota; kingdom Viridiplantae; phylum Streptophyta; class Magnoliopsida; order Brassicales; family Brassicaceae; genus Lepidium; species Lepidium sativum. The sequence goes on from JAKUCM010001976.1 coordinate 8,443, forward strand.
AAAAATTCTCAATGTGGAACTCAGAAACGGGTTTGAATGTGCACTTTTAATATTTATGGAGACATCATACCTGACTTGCAGAGCTACGAGAAACAACAGTATGCAAATAGTCTGAATGGCCCTTGAAGGTCATTTTGATTTTACCACTCTCCTGAAAATGTCAGATACGAATAAATGATTCTAGGAAGTTTGTAAATATCTCGAAATCACATCTGCAGTAACACAGCAACAGACATTCACCATGATCAAATACATACCACGTCCCAACAATATGCGCAAGTATCACCAGCTGCCGAAAATACACTTCCTGACTATCATAAACTAAAAAATGAGGGAGGGGAACAAGTATTCTGTAACCAAGTATAAATTGGACTTTTCAGGGTAAAAAAACAACACTACTTCAAGTGATACTACCAAAAGAGAGATAAAGTTCCAACCTGAGGATCAACAGCAATGGCATTGATCTCGGGCATAGGTGAAAGAGCACACCAAGGACCTCTGTGTAAAGAGAAACATATTGATGAAATTGTAAATCAATTGAATAGAGTCTCACCAGCATAAATTTTAGAGCATCAGCATTGCTGAACCCATGGGAGTTCTTAGAAAAAAAGAAAAAACAAAACAAAAATGTGGAGCCAATTACCCTCCGCCACATGGTGAACCCGTGCTTCATAGGCTCTTAGTTAAGAGCCGGGCCGCCACGTGGCGGACCCTGATTGGCTCCGCGTTTTTGCAATTATTTTTTTTTTCCCTAAGAACCCCTACTCCTGAACCCCTGATGCTGATGCCCTTATACACGGAACTTCCTACAGAGTGATCAAGTAGAATTAAAATGAACAGGACTCACTTGTGTTGTGGATTAGTCAATTCGAGCAATGACTTTGCATGATTCTCTGTAGATCATAAGAAAAAGAGCACTAAGCTTGAGCTTCAAACTACAGTTCATATTAGAATCACAAAGATGATACACACCTTGCAAACGGAGAGACACATCTGATACAGAAAATTCTTTCCATTTCCATCCACGAACACAACCATATATTTTGAGTCATAGTATTTATTCTTTACCATATCAAACAAAAGTGAAGATATCTTTTAAATAATATACCTATTAAATTGTTATGTTAATATATTAGTTTAATTGTGAAAATATTAAAATATTAATAAATTTAAATGTAAAAAAGAGAAAACTTAATACTAATTTTAAAAATTTAATAATATAATGCATAGTACATAAAAACCACAAAAGTCAAGTCTTTAAGGTCTGACATTTTATATGACAAGTTATGTATGATGATGTTGCAGGAGGGCCTAATTTGGCAAGACGAGGTATTGATTGTGATGTGTCTTGTGTTTGTTGTGGATCCGGCTTGGATTATGTGAATCATGTGTTATTTGAGTGTCCTTATGCGGTATAGTCATGGATTTTATCTCAGATTCTTGCGGGGTTAGGGACTTCCTGAAGTTGTCCATTTTGCAAATTCTGATTACTTTTTCTGGTGGATTCCTCCTGATGTTGATAAGCAGATTTTTGCTTGGATTTTTTGGTTTATTTGGAAATCCAAAAATGATAAATTATTTTCTATTATCGATCAGGACCCGTGATGAAGTTGAAGTTGCTGCTTGGAAAGTCTAAAACGTCATGAGCTTTTTGGTCCGTGCACCTCCTTTCCCTTCTCTTCCATTTTTATCTTTAAAGCAGGAGGTGTTATCTCGGTCTTTGGTGGACAATCCATGATTTATATATTATAGGTGTTTCGTGAAAGGATTCTGAGCCTTTTCTAGGTTTGGATGGTTTTGCTTTTCAGATAGCCTTGGAGACCAAAACATCCTGCAAAGCCTGTCGTCACTGCACTCGAAGTTTAAAGCCCTTTTGTGGGCGATGGTATCCGCCATCTCTTTCAAGTTTTTTGTAGTGGACTCTTCCGAAGTGCTGAAGATGATAGTTGACTCTGGTGGTTGGTCATGATTTACACTCTTCTTGGAAGAGTTTGACCGCTTTTGATGCCTTTTATGTTATTTTCGCTCTCTTTAATTCTTTGCCCTTTAGATTACAAGGCTAATTTTATGACTTGTAATGTTAAAAAGTTTTCCAAAAATAAAATGTTTGTGGATTATTTATTTCAATATCGGTTTGATAATTAATTTAGTGAGTTATGTTAGTAATTCGTTGCTCTTAGCATCTTTTTGGCTTTTACTTATTTAACTCCAAAACTTTAGTACTATTCGCATTTTTTGTTCTTTCGATTTTAATATCAATTTCTTATATCTTACGTTTCGATTTGACATTCGTCCTTACAAACTTACTTTACATTCCTTGGCTCTTTTATTGGATGATCATCAATGTCTCTTACACAGATTTAAAACTAATGGATAGAGAAAGTGTTCAAGTGTTTGTCATTACCAATCATCACTTAACAAATTTGTGATTCTTGTGCATGATGATGTATTGAGTTTTTGTTTTTTATATAAACATATTTTAGAGTCTTAGAGCCAAAGTAAGTGTTTTCTTTTGAGATGAATGAAGAATATTTCTTCACTTGTATCAGTAATGTATATCTTATATATTAAAATGAATGCACTTTTATTTAGGTATTATTAAACTATGAGATAAAGTTAATTTAAAGTTTATAACTATTTTAAAAAATAAACATCTTATATATTAAATTGGAAAACATTTTTATTATAATCGTGTTATTAAACTATAAGATAAAATTAATTTAAAATTTATAACTACCCTTAGAAAATAGGTATAAAATAAGTTTTATTAAATAATTTTATATAAAAGTTCAAAATTAATAAATGACCACTAATAAAAAAACTTAATTAATAGTTTTTTTTTGTCAACAACATTGATTAACATGCATATCTGCACAACATCAGAGTTCGATACAATCAACTATAGCCTGTCTCTCTTACATACCTGGCGAGAGAATCAACCTTATAGTTGAGAATACGAGGGAAAAACGACAAAGAGAAAACCTTAAATCTACTACGTAGACTCTCAAAATTCTCCTGGTGCGTTATGAAAGCCGGCCAATCCTCCGGCGATTCGAGAATCTGTCCAACTGTCTTGCAGTCCGTCATCATCTCCACTTCGAGTATCTGAATGGATACCAGCGACTAGGCCTGGGCATAATACCCGAAACCAGAACCCGAACCCGAACCGAACTAATATGTATAAAATACCGGAACGGGTTTTACATTATGAAAATACGGGTACTCGAACCCGATTGGGTAAAACCCGAAACCCGAACGGGTACCCGAAATACCCGAAATATATAATATATTTACACAAATATTTATATATATACTTACAGTTACACAAATATTTAAAATTATAATTACAAATCTAAAAAACTAATCAACTTATAATCAATATAATATTATAAAACTAAAATATTAAATAGTTTAATAAGTTGTGATTTTTAAATCTGTTTTTTTGAAAATATTTTGATTAAAAATTAGCAAAAAATTTGGATAACCCGAACCCGACCCGAAATTTGATACCCGAATCCAACCCGAACCCGAAATATAATACCCGAACCCGACCCGGACCCGCGAAGAATACCCGAAACCCGAAAAACCCGACCCGATCGGGTCCGAGTACCCGAATGCCCAGGCCTACCAGCGACTCCATAGCCCAAAGTATAGCTTCGACCTCTGCGTGTAGCGCTGACAGGCTTCGAAGAACCCCCCGAGCTCCCGAACAACACCCCTCTACCGAATCTGGAAAACAGAACCACCCGAGCCCGGTTAATCGGTCCGTGGTTTTCCAGGAAGCGTCCACAAAGCATTTATAGCCCGTAAACCCTGAATAGGTTGTAGAAGGGAAAATCCATGATGATTTCTGTGTCCCGGTATTGTACACTCGTCGAGTCCGTGGAGACAGTGGATATGTTATAGTCTCCATCTATTCAAGGTATTCTGCCTTCGACTTAGTGATTATAGTGAGAGGGTCAGTATCCACTTGAGAGAAACTAAATTCGTTCCTCGCTTTCCATATATTCCAGAGCAACCACGGATAATACTGTGTATTCCCCATTCCGGCTAATCTCCAAAAAAGATGATCCATATTATACTATATGGATTCTCCTGGAAAAATATGTGTCGGGGAAGGAATTCCCGAGAGCGCCCAAGTCTGGGACGCCCTAGGACATAAGAAGATTTTGATTAATAGTTTTTAAAAAGGTAATATTAACCCAATTTTTATGAGAATATTTTAGTGGTTATAAGATAATATATAAGATACGTTAATATATATATTTTATTGGACCTTATCTTAACTTCTTACTTAACTGTTAATATTAACCAAATTGATCATAATTCTAAATCTATGTTAATCTTATAACATCAACTTCCAAAATTAATAAATACATCGGTTACAAGTTATTGATTTGGTCGTGCCCGGGTTTGGATTATATTTCCGGATTCATAAATTTAAAATAAATTCTGATATTTTGTCGGGTTTGGTTAATCTAATATGGTATTTTTGTTATTTTGATTTAACTTATTCATATATTTTTATTTGTCTAGATAGAGTTTGATTCGGTATAAACCGAGTACGGGTCAAAATATTTTTATATAAAAATTAAATATTAGAAAATATAGAAAACTCTAAAAAAATAAAATTTGGTTATTGATTTGGTTCGGCTTGAGTTTGGTTTTTAATGTACATAGATTTATGACCCGATTGAATATTTTGGTAAGTTTAGTTCTTCTAATTTGGATTGATTTTGGTTTGAATTTTGGGTCAATAAAACAATATTTTAAAATATCAACGCGGGATTAACAATCTAAATAAACATGTTTAAAAAAACAATAAAAATAATATATAACGCGGTATACTCCTAGTAATATTGTAAATAGAGAATCTAGGTGCTCAAATTTGACTAGGTTATAGTTACCATTTTTTTTAACTAGGTTATAAAGGGTTTAATCCAAAGGCATATTTTCTAAACGTAGCTTAGTGGATGATGATGTTCTATACATAATTCATATACATCATATAGCACTCTGCTATATAAACCGTGAAGCCAAACACCAATGCGTTTCATATCATCACATCATATTAAAAAGTAAAATTAGGGTTTAGGGATGTTTCTTGGCAAAAACCATTTTATGACAGAATTATCTCGAAACCGTCAAAATATTATTTTGTAGACGAAAATATCTGTCTTTTTTTTTCTCAACGGTAAATTATATTGGACCACAACTGGCCGGCCCAATAGCCAAATTCCTATCTAATGTAGGCAGCAGGACTCGATCCCAGGTTATACAAATGCGCTGTCTTAAGTAGACTTACCGCTTGCCACTAGGCTAAATGTCATTTGCACGAAAATATCTGTCTAAAAAGTCTATTTCTTTTATAATGAAGATAAAATAAATAAATGAAACGAGGTATGTAAATAAATAATATCTAAAAAAGACGACATGATTATGTTCGAAAACTCTGCGTGATCTTCTTGTCTCCATCTTATTACTTGTCTATATTTGTATATCCATATTTGGTTTTGTTTCTTTATGTACTAACTAATGATGAGATTTGTGTTGTGAAGATTCTGAAACAGGATTATATACGAGGATCGAACTGAAGGAGCAAGATGTATCAACATGTACTAGTGAAATTAATTTATAGATTATTTGACAATAATTGATGAAAAAGTTATGAACTTTTTCTTGGTATCTTTCCAAGAATAATTTGTCATCTAATTTACATAAACAAATAAAATAGAAAACAGAAATAAAACTATATATTAATTTATGGGGAAATATGGTTTGATCAGATAGTTGAATGTGATATTTGTTATTTTTTTTTCCGAGTTATACTCCAAAAGTTGCCTGATAAAATATTGCCGAATATTAGAGGCTTTTGTCCACAAATCATGCTTTGTTGACAAGTTATTTTTATTGTCATATATTGTCCATGTTTCATGCCTTGCTAATGCTTATTGTGCCTAGAAATCACATGACGTCTACATGTCTCGAAACTTCGATACAGCAAAATACAAATAAACACCTAAAAGAAACAGATTAATATATAAAAGACAGCTTACCCTCGGTTGTTTGGTTTGGTTCTTTTAGTTTCCGATTTTTTCAATTCCGGAAATATGATAAGTAATGGATATTTATTAAATTTTAGTTCGGTTCGGTTCCAATTCTAAAAATGTGGTAACCAATAAGTACATGTTAAAAGTTGGTTCAGTTTCGGTTTTAAAAAGTGGAACCGAAGGAATCTCAAAATAATATTGGTTCGGTTTTAAATGGTTATTTTTTCTGAAAATTAACCAAATACCCAAAAATATGATTAGTTGTAACAAAGATTAACCGTACTAACTAGTTTCATTTTCTATTTGGTAACTTTCGGTTCTCGAAACCGAACCAAATGGAACAAAAAACAGAAGTTACCTAAAAATTGAAAGCCAACAGTTATTTTTAGAAACCAAAACTGAACCGAACCGAGAACTGAAGTTATCTAAAAGTTGGAACCGAACCGAAAACCAAAATTATTTAAAAGTTGGAACCGAACGATTCTTTTTTTGGAACCAAACCCGAACCGAACCAAATTTTTAGGTCGGTTTAGTTTAATTGTTCGGTTCCAGTTATTATGCTGAGACCTAATTGTTACTATAATAGTTTGAACCAAGTGATAGTATTATTTAATGACAAGAAAAACAATTTGTTGAGTTACTTTTACTTTAGTTATTATGATAATCTAACTAATAACTAATGATTCAGATATTAGAGTTATATGTAAAACAAATTTTAGAATATGGATTTTTAGGTTAGTATTTAATCTTTTTATGCAAATTCAACATATTTGATTTGGCGTAATTATTTGGGATAAAACTGTGATGTTTCTCAATAAGACAAAAGCAATCATAGTGGAACCAGATTTTGTTTATTTATGTTCTTATTGTTTTTCATATAGAAACAGCTCGTAAATAAAAAGCCCTAAAACAAAACCAATTACGTTTTGTAAGCTATACGTGAGTTAAATCGAATTCAATCTTAATTGATTTAAAAATTGGCTTAATTTATTTAGTAAATCAATCAAATCTAATAGAACCAGATCTTAACCAGGATTGAACCAGGCTTACAAAAGATTGATTTGAACTCTTGTGAACCAAGATTGATTTTGGCTATTTTTTTTTGTCAACGGTAGATTATATTGAATCACAACTGACCGATCCAATAATTAAATTTTTATATAATGTAGGCAGAATGACTCGATAAAATAAAACAAAATATTGAGAGTACGAAAAAGGTTCATAATTTGTTGCTCTTAGCATCTATCTTTGGCTTTTACTTAATTTAACTCCAAAACTTTAGTAATATTCGCTTTGTTTTTCTTTCTATTTTAATATCAATATACTTATATCTTACGTTTCGGTTTTTCATTCGTCCTTAGTCCTTATATAACTTACTTTATATTCATTTGCTCTTTGATTGGATGATCAATGCCTCTTAGAGAGATCTAAAGTTTGGGAATCTCTCTCATGCATCAAAATCTAATGAATAGTGAATGTGTTTTTCATGTGTTTTGTCATGACGAATCATCTCTTAACAAATTTGTGATTCTTGTGCATGATGATGATGTATTAGAGAGTGTTCTCTTTTGAGATTAATGAAGAATAATTCTTCACTTGCAATAATAATTGTATATAATATTGAAAAGAGAGAATCTAGGTGCTCAAATTTGACTAATAAGGGTTTAATCCAAAGGCATATTTTCTAAACGTAGCTTAGTGGATGATGATGATATATGCATAATACATGCATCATCCATGGACTCCTTTAGCAATCTCCTATATAAATCCTAAAACTAGACACTAATGTGTTTCATATCATCACATCATATAGAAAAGCAAAATTAGGGTTTAGGGACGCTTCTTAACCAAAACAATCTTCAAAGCATAATAGTTTGGAGAGAAATCCATCGTCTGAAAACTATCAAAATAGTTTTTTTAGATGGTTTCCACGAAAATATCCATCTGAAAAATCGATTTTCTTTATAGTGAAAATAAAGAAATTCAATGAAACGAGGTATGTAAGTGAATAATAATAATAAAGGAAGGCGACAGAAGAAAGTGAGCACACATAGTTTCATTTTTCTAGCATGTTTATGTTCGAAAGCTCTGCGTGCTCACTTTTTTCTTGTCTCCATCCCATTACTTGTCTATATATATTTCGATGAATGATCAAGTCTCTCTATTTTCATCTTTTGTTGTTACTACTAACGATTTAAGAGTATTCAAACATGTCAAGAACAGATGGTCCAGTGGTGTTGTCACTTTACAAATCTTCAAGGCATCAGGGATCGAACCCTCTTGACAAAGTACTCAAACATACAAAGTAAGCTTACGTCCATATAGTTTATTTCTTATGTACTAACTAATTATGAAATTTGAGTTGTGAAGATCTTGAAACAAGATTATGAAGAACGAACTGAAGGAGCAAGAGGCTAGAAATTAATCACAAAAGAAGTTGCATGCTATTTTAATTAAAGTTTTTATATATTTCATATTGTTACTATTATAATTTTAATCAAGTAATGGTGTTCTTTAATTAATGATTAAAAAACCTTAAAACTAAAACATTGTGTAAATTGTTCACTTTTTTTTGGTTCGATTCTTGTTGAAAACATTTTCATTACTACATTATCCTTTCTTTCTTTTCGTTAAGATTTGAATAATCAAAATTTCATTATATGATTTTTTAAACACGAGTACAGAGCAAATGACTCTTAGCCTAATGGCAGACGGTAAATCCATATAAGGCAGCTCATTTGCACAACCAGATATTGAGTCCCCTGCCTATATTATATAGGAATTTGGCTATTGGGCCGGCCAGTTGTGACCCAATATAATTTGCCGTTGATAAAAAAAAAAACACGAGGACAGATAGCCCAATGGTTTAGTTACTTTACAAATCTTCAAGACACTCGAAATCAAATATTCTACCTGCAATAGTAAGAGTAAGCTAGTTGACATAAAAAAAATCATGTATATCTTATAAATTATCATTTAAACACTTCTCCGAGATAGTGATTATTTTATACAGTAAGTTATATCATTTTTGTCTCGTGTATGTAAATTGTTGTTGTGCAACGATTGGACTAATCGTATCTATTTTTGTCTCAGTGGACGAAAATTGCAGGCTTAATTAACAAGTCAGAGAGACGATAATGTAATTAAGATATTCCTAAACAACCATTTAATGATAACCTTTTCTAATATTTAATTAATCATTCGGGTATATTCTCATTTGTGCTTTCAAAAAATTTTAAAAAATAATATAGACTGCTGGTCAACTTTTGGATATTTAATATAAAAAAATCGCAAACATTTTTACTAAGCCAAATCAAAACCATATTGATATCCTAAACAACCAGTAAAATTTTAATCTATGTAACAAACGATTAAGATATTGAATTTTTATGTATAATTATTCATATAAAATTAAGCTGATCCAATACTCGAATAGTTATATGTTTATTTCTACAACTTTTCTATCAAAATTTAACTTTTACAAATTTTTAAGATATCAAGATCGAACCTTCTATCTGTAGTAGTAAGAGCGAGATTTAAAAATCAGGTTAGTTGACAAAAGAAAATTCAAACTTATATAATTGTGTTTTTTTTTATCAACGGTAAATTTATTGGGCCACAACTGGCCGGCCCAATAGCCAAATTTCTACATAATGTAAGTGGGAGACTCGATCTCTGGTTGTGCAAATGAGCTGACTTATGTGGATTTACCGCCTGCCACTAAGCTAAAAGCCATTTGCAATATAATTATGTATATATGCCAAAATTTAGAGTTTTAAAAATTATAATTTATCGATTTAATTACTGATAAAAATTATTAAACTAGCAAAAAGCTAAATATTTAAACTCATATATTGATGTTCCCTTGCATTGGTGAAACAGAATACAAATATTATTCAGCTAACCGACATTAAAGTTTTTAACTAAACCTTATAAACATTTTCTAAATACAATTAGAAGACTTTGTATAATTAATAAACTACACTCTAATACTTAATTAATTATTTGGCCGTCCTGAAATATTGGAATTTGAAAATATTAAACAAAATATTTTAAATCTTAGAAGGCCAGCTCTGTCCAGTCAATTACATCTTTTATTTGCCAAAATATTAATTAGGACTGCAATATCCGAATCCGTGATTACCCAAAATTCCAATTTAGATCAAACAATCTTTTGTTGTTCATAAAGTCAATAAACAGATTAGTATTATCCAGCTCTATGAGTCTACTTTGTATTTTTTCTATATTTAAAATTATATATATTTATAAACCAATTCTAGAACCTACTAATACATCAAATGGCTCTTAGCCTACTGGCAAACGGTAAATCCATATAAGACAGTTCATTTGCACAACCATAGATCGAGTATTCCCGCCTACATTATGTAGGAATTTGACTATTGGGCCGGCCAGTTGTGGTCCAATATAATTTATTGTTGACAAAAAAAAAAACCTGCTAATACTAAATCATTGATTATAATTAGTAATATTATCAGTTAATTTATTTCCAATAACTTGGACAATAATCAGTTAATTTATTCTCTTACTATTATAATTTTTTTTATTCGATTAGCTATCAAGAATTTCATATGGTTTTCATAGTCATCAAAAATTTCTAATATTTTTGACGGATTTTTATTTTTGTGGAAAATCGTTTTTATTAGATTTTTGATTTTCAACAATTTAATTGATAATGTCTAATTAATAACATAAATTTTATGCAAGTGACATTTATCTCAGTGGCAGGTGGTAAGTCCACAAGAGGCATGCACACTTGTACATCCTGAGATCGAGTCGTACCGCTTGCATTTGCAAGAACTTGACTAATGGGCCAGCTATTTGTGGTCCAATGTTAACAAAAAAAATTAACATAAATTTTATTCTCTTGAATCGATAATAATTTTTCATTTATGATAAGCCAAAATTAAATATTTGATGCTATAATCATTAATTAGAATATTTAAACCGCCAGATTAATAAAAAATCTACCATTTGTACTAGATTTCTTCCAAAACTGATGTATTTTTGTCTATTCTAGTTTTTTTAATTTTTTTTTTATCATATCTTAGTACTTACATTCTTAATTAAAAAAAGAAGGTTAAATCCAAAAAGACCATATAATTAGTACTTACATTGTTCTAGGACTTATTAAATATACATTTTAATACAATTTCTAACACTTGGTCCTAAATTACCTACATATATAAATAGAAAGATATATCAATACATTCTAGTCTTAATCAGAGAGATACCAATCTCTCCAACTTCATTTCTCCACCAAAATTTTGTATCAATATACACAATTAAATTCATAACAAGAATAGATTATTCTTTGGTTATTTGTATCATATAATTGATTGAATGGTGGCTATGTTGAGGCAAGAGATGAGTGGTCCAAAGGCGGATGAGAGTGAGTTGTTTGTGGTGGTGGCCGTAAAAGGTATGATCGGAGACAAATTAGGCGGCGGAGGAAGCCGCCGTGCCGTACGGTGGGCCGTTGATAATCTTTTACCTAAGGCTCATCGGTTTCTGATTATTCATGCAATCCCCAAAATTACTTCTATTCCTACTCCTAGTAAGTTTCTCTCAATCAAACATCATTTCATATTCTTCTTATTTAAAAAGAAAAAAACTAATGTGAATTGTATAAATCAAATTATGAAATTTAAAAAAATCATTTAGTATTCTTTTTCATTGGTTTTTACAATTTTACAATATATTATTTTAAATGCAAACCAATAATGTGAAATCGTAAATATCATACAATATAACATACATAGTTACATACATATACCTTACCAAAAAAAGACATACATATTTCAAAAAGTTTTACGGCTATATATATTTTTTTGTCAACGACAAATTATATTGGATCACAACTAACTGATCAAGTAGCCAAATTTCTACATAATGTAGATGGGGAGACTCGATATCTGATTATGCAAATGAGTCGCCTTAAGTAGACTTACCACCAACCACTAGGGTAGAAGTTATTTGCACATTAAATTTGGATTTTTCGTAAATTTTGATTTGATCAATAATTTATCATTATTTTAAAAAATTCATATGTGCTGAATTATTATTTATGACTTCATATGATAACTGATAACTAGTAGTTTTGAAGATGAAGGGTAATTAGCGACATATATATATATATATATATATATATTTCAACCATAAAATGTTTTTTCTTTTCTTTTCACAAAACTATGATAAGTAGTTATCTTTTGTTGAATTATGTATATAATGAAGAAAGAAAATCGGTCAACATGTTTTTTTTAATTGTACTTTATAGTAAGTAAATAATAGATACGTTAATAAACAAAAGTTTAATAATTGATTGATCCTTGTTCGTTTGGTGGTTGTTGACGATCACGACCAGCGACCGCGAACAAAACATGTTCATTTTGTGGTCGCTGGTTCAGCGATCAGTCGCCAGCGACCAGTTTACAATCACTGTTTTATTTAGTGATCTGCGGCAACTAGCCGCAGCAACTATCAAACGAATAAAAAGTTAAATTTTTGGTCATCGAACAGGGCCGTAATCTTTTTGATTGGAGATCAATTAAGAAAACAACGTTATTATTTTATTGAGATTAATATTAATGAGAATGGTGGTGGTTTGATGTTGCAGCCGGAGAAAGATTACCGGTGGAGGAAGTGGAAGAGAGATTGGTGGAAATGTATGTAAGAGACGTTAAACAAGAATTTCAATCAGTCTTTGTTCCTTTCTTAAACATGTGCAAAATCACTAATACCAAGGTCTGTTTGGTTCATTTTATTTCATCAGTCCAAATTTTGTAAATTTACCAAAATTAAGGACCAAAACTGTAATTTATCTTAATTATAGTGTCAGGTAGAGACTCTGTTGCTGGAACATGATGATCCTGCAAAAGCACTTCTCAGATTCATTTATGAATCAAGAGCTAACAGTTTGGTTATGGGATCATTCACTACAAACATATTCACACGGTATGTTTCAAAGCTTATGATTTGGTTTGGTTTACTTTATATATACATGCACTTACCGGTTGGTTTATTTCGGTTTAGGAGAACAAGAGGTCCAGGAGTACCGTTGACTGTTTTAAGATATGCACCAGAAACATGTGATGTATACATTGTTTGTAAAGACAGAATTACTACAAAATCTATGGATCCATTGATCAATGGAGGTGAGTTTTGTAAGAGATTAGATCTAATCTGATTCAATAGTTCTTGTTTTGTCTTTAACCGGTCTAGTTTATGTTCAGAGCCATGCACGAGTCCGAACGCAGCCGCGACCACCCGTGGCTTCCTTAAAGATGGAGCGGCCAGCTTTCACGTTTTACAATCTCAAACCTTATCAGATTCTCGAGAATCCTTAGGTAAATTATACATATAGTTTACGTTTACGTGTTCATAATGTTTACGGTAAACTAGACTACCCGAATTATAAGAAAAAGAGTTAAAATATGAATTCAATATGCAAACATGCATTATATCTTAGTATCGAAATATGAATATTCGGTTTGTGATTCTTGGACAATATATACATACATGATAGTCATCCTGACTTAAGTCTAGGTCCTATTTGGTTGTAGACCAATCGTACATGTCTTTTTTTTGTCAACATTGGGCCATAAATGACCGGCCTATTAGCCAAGTTCTTGCAAATGCAAGCGGGGGGAATCGATCCCAGGATGTACAAGTGCGCATGTCTCTTGTGGACTTACCACCTGCTACTAGGTTATATGCCACTTGCAATCGTCCATGTCTAATCCCACAAAATTTACACGACTTTTTCTTTTGGTGTTGAAGAACCAGGCACAAGGAGATCAGTCTCAGCAAGAGAACTAAGATTAGAGGCATTAAGTCTCGTTGGTAATGAACCCAAAACTCCTCAAAGTACTCAGGCTTCTTCTGCAACAGTTCCGGTGATTGTTAGACGGCGAGGAGGATCTGATATTCCACAGATAAAAAACTCAGATTTTAATACTGAACTCCAATCTAATCTTCAGAACAATAAAGACCAGAGAGACTCTGATCATTCACCCACTGAAACATCTAGAAAACCCAAAAAGGTAAATTACTCTACTATCGTACAGTGCAACAATGAGACTAACTAGTAAAACGACACAGAGAGGTTATAAGATTGTTGTTGTTTGACAGGTTGAGATTGAAGCAGAGATTGAGCGTTTGAAGAAGGAGCTACAAAGTACAGTCCGGTAAATATAAACAAGCTTGTGAAGAGCTTTACTCCACTAAAAGCAAGGTACATATAATACCTAAGAAAACCATTAAAAATCTCCTTACTTGTTGTCCAAGTAAACTGCTTCATTTAGGGTTTTTTCTAGGTTCAAATGCTATCATCAGAATGTTCAAAAGAAGCTAGAAAAGTGACCACTGCTGTGCAGAAAGAAGAGCTGGAGAAGAAAACAGTTGCAATGGAAAAAGAGCGATACATGAAGGCAGTGAAAGAGGTAGAAGCAGCCAAATCATTGCTCGCAAGAGAGTTTTGTCAGCGACAAATTGCAGAGGTGAATGCTTTAAGAACTTACTTGGAGAAGAAGAAAGTGATCGAGCAGCTTTTAGGAACTGATCAACGGTACAGGAAATATTCAATGGAGGAGATCGTTGAAGCCACCAATAGATTCTCACCGGAGAAAGTTATCGGAGAAGGTGGTTATGGTAAAGTTTACCGGTGTAGCCTTGATAGCACTCCGGCTGCTGTTAAAGTCGTCCGTCTAGATACACCTGAGAAGAAACAGGAGTTCTTAAAAGAGGTAACAAATTATGATTAGACATACTTATAGCTAGAGTGGGCAAAATTCCCAAACCGAACAAACTTTCTGAACCCGAGCCAAAATCTCTTAAACCGAATCCAAACCAAAATATAGAATTATCTTCTTTTTTTCAACCAGCCTACTGAATTTTAAATTTCGCTCTTACTATTGCACGTAGGATATTCGATACTTGGTGTCTTGAAGATTTGTAAAGTGAATACATTGAGCCACATGTTCTCAGCAAATATAAAATTATTTAAATAGAACCAAACCCAAATAATATGAATCCGAACTAAACTAACCAAAATTGATCACAAAAACAAATATTCTGAATTGTAGTTAAACATATAGAAATATGTTTTTGATATATTAAAGTGTATACAATTTTAGTTAAAACTGGTTAATTATCTGTATTCTTTGTCAAAAACATAACCAAATATAACTTTTCCTTAATATAATTTATTTTTAGAATTTACCAAAACCAAACCTGAATTTGAAACCGAACCAAATTACAATTCAATACCGGTTATTTCAGAATCCGAAACCGAAATAACCTATACTGAACCGAACCGAGTAACCGACTGTGGCCATTGCCTATATTTGGTTAAGTTTACTGGTTTAATTCGGTTTGATATATTACTCTACAGGTGGAGGTATTAAGCCAACTTCGACACCCACACGTGGTTCTTCTCCTTGGAGCTTGTCCGGAGAATGGCTGTTTGGTTTACGAGTATTTGGAAAATGGAAGCCTCGAGGAATATATATTTCACCGGAAAAACAAACCGCCTCTACCTTGGTTTATCCGGTTTAGGATAATTTTCGAGGTAGCTTGCGGTTTAGCTTTCTTGCACAACTCTAAACCAGAACCAATTGTTCACCGGGACATAAAACCGGGAAACATCTTATTAAACCGGAACTACGTGAGCAAAATCGCCGATGTTGGATTAGCCAAATTGGTTCCAGATGTTGCACCGGATAATGTTACAATGTACCGACACTCGGTTCTTGCTGGTACATTACATTACATTGATCCGGAATATCATCGAACCGGTACAATTAGACCAAAATCAGATCTTTATGCATTTGGTATAACCATTCTTCAGCTGTTAACCGCTCGTCAAGCGAATGGTCTTGTACCGACAGTAACAAATGCAGTAAAGAAAGGGACATTGTCTGAAATATTAGACAAATCGGTTAGTGATTGGCCTTTGGCGGAAACCGAAGAATTGGCATGGATCGGTTTAAAATGTTCTGAAATTCGGTGCCGAGATAGACCGGATCTTGAATTAGAGGTTATACCGGTTTTGAAACGGCTTGTGGAAACAGCAAATTCGAAGATTAAGAAAGAAAAAAGCAATTTAAGAGCACCAAGTCATTACTTCTGTCCAATTTTACGGGTAAGGAAACTAAAACTCATCCGGTTCGGTACATGATTTCTATAAACCGGATTCTTGAACCGGTTTTGGTTTTGTTGGATACAGGAGATAATGGTGGAACCTGAGATAGCAGCTGATGGATTCACGTATGAGAAGAAAGCGATCTTAGCGTGGCTTGAGAAACACAACGTTTCACCAGTGACTCGACAAAAGCTCGAACACTTTAAGCTTACACCGAACCATACACTCCGGTCTGCGATTCGTGATTGGAAAGCAAGAGTCCGGTTTTCTAATTCCATTACTAATATATAACTGGCTAAGATTGTTGTATTTATATGTATATGAAGTTGCAACTCTTTTTTAGTTATATGTGAATATACGTAAATATTTGGTTTGTAAAGTTTTATGTGATAAACCAAAGAATAAATGAGTTATGTTTTGGTTTATGTTTTTAAACCCATATAAATTGTTATCTAATGGTTTTCTTGTGCACATTACTTTGAAGGTTCTAAGCTCAAGTCCTAAGTTTATATTCGATTCGATTTTTGTTCGAAACTTGCAATAATGTTTCTAAGTTAACCGATTATATATTCGATAATGCAAAATCTACTTGTAAAGTATGAGAAATTTTGATCTTAAATACTTAACACGATATGTAAATATGCTTTACATGTTTTCATATCCGTGAGATTTGTCGGGTTCACTTGGATTATACTGGCTATAAAAAAAGTAAAATATTTTGTCTTAAAACATAATCATTTTATGAAATTTCGATGGAAAATGTCATATTGACATAATATTTTTGCAAAAAAAATGTTTTAAACATATTTTACCTGCTTTCGTGAAATTTGTCAAATTTATTTGGATTATCGTTGTTTTTTTTTTTTGTCAACTAGTTTACTACCTCTTAAATCCTCTCCTACTACTGCAGGTAGGGGGTTCGATCCCTAGTGCCTTGAGGATTTGTAAAGTGACTACACCACTGGGCCAGCTATCCTCGACGGATTATCGTTGTTAGTAAAAGAAATTAAAATATGTTGGCTTAAACCATAATAGATTATGAACTTTTGATAGAAAATATCATTTTGGCCTAATACTTTTCCAAACAAAAAAGTTCTTAAAAACATATTTGATACATCTTCTAAATATGATAATTCATCTTCTATATATGCCAAAAATTACATTCCAATCCACTTATAGCATTCCACGTGTCAAATTCTGGTTTGTAGATTCTTTCCTCACTTCTTTTTTCGTAAATATAACAAAAATAGATAAACTAAAATTTCCATGTAATTCCGGATTCGTTTTCTGAATTCCAAACTTGTGTGACCTATTGATTGAAAAGAGACTTGTGTTCGTTCTCTCTATCTTAATATTCTCACAATTGAGCGAAGGAGAAATGCGACAGATTCTCTGAATTCAGAGAGAGATAAAGGAATAGTTTTTACGTTAGAGAGAAAGAAAATGGAGAATTACGATGATGAGGTGGTGGAGAAGGTGACGTCGGCACTGGAGGGTCAGGAGAATATGGAGGATGATGGGTTGGTTTCAAGTTTAACATTGGAGAAAGTTGCTGCAGCTAAGAAGTATATCGAAGACCATTACAATAGGCGCATGAGGCACATCCAACAACGTAAAGAAAGGTATTTTGTTTATCATCTGTTTGTTGATATTCTTAAGAGAATGTTTTGAATTTCAATAAATTTCTCGTTTAGCTTCTTCTGTTGTCTGAATAGTGTTGGTTTAGGAGCTGTAATGGGTTTGTTAGTCAATGAGAGGTCTTTGATCCTAAGATGTTTGTATATTGAACTGTTTTCTCCAAATTTTTTAAGGAAATTTTGGCTTTTTTCCTTCTTTTGCTTTGCAGGCGTTTGACACTAGAAAAAAAGATAGCATCTTTAGATGTATCAGCAAAAGAACAGCTCGAGTTGCTGGAGGATTTGCAGAGGAAAGAGACAGAGTATACTAGATTAATGAGAAACAGGATTTGCGTTGACGATTTCGATCTTCTAAGTATTATTGGAAGAGGAGCTTTTGGTGAGGTAAGTATTTTGGGTTTATGTATCAACTATTTACCAACTCTGAATACTCAGTTGCAATTTGACGCCAATTTAACCATTTGTAAATGTAATATCTTTCTTAGGTAAGACTCTGCCGTGAGAAAAAGACAGGAAACATTTTTGCGATGAAGAAGCTGAAGAAGTCTGAAATGCTTAGTAGAGGGCAAGTGAGTCTTACAATTATCTTCGTTTTTTCTCTCTTTCACACTCTTGCAAAAAGATTTGGGCTTTAAGTCTAGGAAAACCCTTTTGGTTGATCGTTCTAAATAGGTTGAACATGTTAAAGCTGAGAGGAACTTACTGGCAGAAGTCGCTAGCGACTGTATTGTGAAGCTTTATTATTCGTTCCAAGATCCAGAATATTTATACCTTATCATGGAGTATCTGCCTGGTGGTGATGTGATGACTTTGCTTATCAGGGAAGAGACTTTGACTGAGACTGTGGCTCGGTTTTACATTGCCCAAAGTGTTTTGGCTATTGAGTCGATACACAAACATAATTATGTTCACAGGTTAGTCTACTTCTTTCTGGTCTCAATATGATGAATGCAGCATTAAAATGTATATATAGATAAATATATTCAAGGTAAATCTTTTACAGGGATATAAAACCAGACAATCTTTTGTTAGACAAGAATGGCCATATGAAGCTATCGGATTTTGGTCTTTGTAAGCCTCTCGACTGTAGAAATATTTCGGCTATGAACGTAAATGAACCTTTGAATGATGAGAATATAAATGAATCAATCGAGGATGATGAGAACAGCACGACAGGACGTCGTGGAAGGCGTTGGAAAAGCCCGTTGGAACAGCTGCAGCATTGGCAGATAAACAGAAGAAAATTGGTATAGTACGAAGCTCTGTTTGAAGCCTTTTCATAATAGTAGGCTTTTGTTGGTATCACATTTGGGGTATGCTTTATTGTGCTCCTTTGTATGATTAAATTCTCTGGCTTTTGTGTGCTCTTGTTTTACAGGCATATTCTAGGGTAGGTACCCCTGATTATATTGCACCTGAAGTGTTGCTGAAGAAGGGATATGGTGTAGAGTGTGACTGGTGGGTAATATCTTACAGATTATTGTCCATAGGCAAATTTCTATTTTCATGGGCACATCTACTAAGTGATAGACAGTTTCTTATACATTATTCTCCATAGACACATCTACTGGTCGATCAACACGTTTCTATTTCCTTTGATCGACCCATATGCAGGTGGTCTTTGGGGGCCATTATGTATGAGATGCTCGTTGGTTATCCACCATTTTACTCCGATGACCCCGTAACAACATGTAGAAAGGTCAATTTGCTATTGATTTTTACTTTTTACTTTGCTCTTAAATCATTTTGAATTTTTGATGCTAAGATGATAGCTTAAGATGGTGGAGATTTTTAATGTTGGCTCTATTTCTCTCAGGACTTTCATACCTTTTTCTTTCTTTCTCTCTATCATATTTTGAAACTGATGTTTCTTCTGATGGATTTTAGATTGTGGGCTGGAGGACTCATTTAATATTCCCCGATGACACAAGGTTGACACCTGAGGCAAAAGATCTCATCTGTAAACTGCTGTGTGATTCTGAGCATAGGCTTGGTTCGTATAGAGCCGGAGCTGAGCAAATCAAAGTATGTAAATATAATTACAAAGACTGTTTACTCTTCTCTTTGTCTATTCATATTTTTGACGCAAGACACATCTAGGCTCATCCGTGGTTCAAAGATGTGGAATGGGAAAAACTCTATGAGATGGATGCAGCTTTTAAGCCAGTGGTCGATGGAGAGCTTGATACCCAAAATTTTATGAAATTCGATGAGGTATGAATCCATCATCTCAAAAATCAAAAAGTTTCTATGCTCTCTTTTTCAATGACTGCATCAATATAAATATGCTTTTTGTATCATCTTCTGATGCTTTCCTCAGGTGGAGTGTCCCAGACCAAAAAGAACAGGATCTGGACCGTCATGGAAGGTACTACAATTCTCAAATAGTCTTATGAACGCTTTGTCGATTCCAAGGCTCTTTCTCTGTACTTATCTATCTAACCTGCCCTTATTTGTGCTCATAGGTGAGCATAACCCCTCAAAATATCAATTTTGTGGGCTATACATACAGAAACTTCGACGCTATCCGTGGTTCTCACCGTTCTTTAGGTGCAACAGTTGTTTGATCTATATTTCTATTGTGGATTACAGCATTTTGGCTACCTTTCTCATAGTTTCTTCTTAATATGAATGCAGATATCAATGGAGGCTTTTCACCACCACGCTCATCAACTGACTCTACTCGAAGTAAGTCTTGTTATTCCAGTTTTAAATAGTCCTATCGAGTCCTCTTCTCGAGCTAAACCATTACCAAAAACAGTATGCTTCAATCAATGCTTTAATGTCATTACAATTCTCAGGTGACTCTGCAATTGATTACACAAAACTCTCAACTGCTGCTGATGATTCACAACAATGATTTTCTTGCTTCATGCTCTTGACACACAAAGTCTAGTAGACTCAAACTTTTGACAGTTGCAGAGAGAAGAAAAGATGTTGAGAGATCTCTCTCTTCTTCTTTTTTTTTTTTGTTTGAAAAAAAACGAAACTGTGCCCAGAATTGGCGTCCATGTATTTTTCTTGTAACGCCTTTTTCCTTGTGGCAGTTTCCAGCCGTTTGTTCCCGCCATTGGTTGTTAATTATTATTAACAACATCCCAAAAAATCTCTTTTTTTTATGGTTGATTTTCTTCTACTTTTTTTTTGTCAACGGCAAATTATATTAGGGCACAACTGGCCGGCCCAGTAGCCAAATTCCTACATAATATAGACGAATGAACTGCCTTAAATGAACTTACCGCCTGCCACTAGTTTTAACAAACATATTGATTCATTACAATTTGATTAGCAAAAAATAGTTGTCTAAAAAGAAAACTGTATCGTACTTAAGTAAAAATAATAAAAACTTTCTTCTTTTTTGGTTCCGTACTCTTTTCAGTCGGGTGGTTTACATTTCATAAACCTAACAACTAATAATTAATATATCTTAATAGATAATACATATAAAAATAAAAAGTGTTAAGAATATATTTAGATAATAGATTGAATTTCATCAATATAAAAAGCTAAATACATAATTTTGTTGTCAAAGATAGCTGGTCCAGTGGTGTAGTCACTTTACAAATTCTCAAAGCAGGTAAGGTTCGATTTAAAAACCAATACGATAGTTGACAAAAATAAAACAATATTTTGTTATCTAAAAAGTACCCAACTCATCATACAATTATTATATTTATTGGAATCTTTGTTCCATTAAGAGTTGTAATTAATAAATCATTGTCATATGATTATTAATTAATATTTTTTTCTATAAAATCAATTTTATTGTTAATACAAGTACACTAGATTTTTATAAGTCATCAAGACTTAATTTGAAAAAATAAATAAAATTTGGAAACTTTACAATCTCCAAAAGGCCCAGAGTTGCATCGAGCCGGCTCGGCTTGTAAATTTACCAAAATATCCATATATTAACATAAAGGGGTATGTATTCTTCAGGAGTTAAATAAGGGTAATATCGTCATTTCATTAGTCCTAGTTTAATCGCCGATCAAAAACAGCAACGAACCGAAGCTTTGGTTTCGCTTCGATCCCGTCCTCTCATGGCTATTGCACGAACGGTGCTTGATTTCGATTTTTAGCTCTTTTATGTACTTGTTGAAACGATCAAATCCTCAAAAGCTTTAATTTTAAGTATTGAGTTTTGTTCTGCTGATTTTTGTTTCCTTTTGCCGCGGTTTTTGATTCGAGGTACGGGGTTTCGTTTCCTTGTTCTGTCGTTGAACTTTGATCTGGATTTTAGGGTTTTATTGATGGTAACTAATTGTTGATTACGCTGCGTGATGAAGATTTTTGAGTTCATTCCATCAATTTCATATATTTGATTCACTTCTCTCCTAGGGTTTCCATTAAAGTATCCAGAGAATGATTTAGTTTGTGGATTCTTGATTCAATTTCGATTTTTTTTTTGTGGTAATGAAGTTAGATTATGGTGAAAGCATCAATCTTAGGGGAGGATCAGCTCAAAATTTGTACTTAAGTTTGAAAGATAAATTTGTCTTTAGTTGGGGAATGTATTCTCATGATTAATAGACAATGCACATCATTTGTGTCGAAGCCAACTAAGGATTATCCTTTTCGATTTTTCTCATAGTTTAATTATAGGTCTTTCCATTGGCTAGGTGATTGAGCTATCTAATTGTGTCCAGTGCTCAACAAACTACTCGGAAGTGAAAGTTGGAGGAATATTTCAACAGACTTCACCTGGACTCTCTGCAAGTGAAAGAACAATTTCTGGAAGTAAGGTTAGAGTCATTTAAATAACATCTCTGTACTTGCTTACCTCATATTCGAATTTAACTAGAGGTTTGCATTTTTTCAGACATAGGCTAATGTAGTCACTTAATTCACCCCCCTTATTGGTTTTAGTTCTTAAGCTGGGGTGAATTAGTTGCAGTATTTAGAATAAGAATTTCTTTGATATTTTGGATTTGAGCATGGTTTTGGCAGTTTACATCCAAAGATCATAGTGAATATCTGCTTACGAAGCTAAATATATGCAATGACTGCGTGACGAAACCATATTGATCTGAAACTACATAAAAGGAGTCTTGTCTTTGTATATAGTCTAGATTGTGGAGTTTGTTCTTTGGCCTTTAAGTGTTGGTCAGCTTATTTTCATGTGTAAGTTCGACATGAAATATATCAGGATTTGTTTGTATTGCAAGTAATTGTACAACTGCCATCCTCATGGAAAATACTTATGGCGTTCACTAATGTGTTAATTTCTGTGGACACATGGCAGGTGCATCTGAAATCAATTATTTGAGAGCTGAATAAGCATTTATATGCTACAGGCTTGTCGTGCTCCACTCTGTATTTAATGTTTCTAATAAAACCTAAGACTCTCCAGAGCTGAGGGAATGTCAGCACCTGGGAAGTTTGATTATTCTTCTGGTGGGCTAGATAGGTCTCTATACAGATCTAACTTTGCCGGACAGATGGAAAGATCTAGTAGCTTTCGCGAGTCCGTGGAACATCCTGTCCCATCTCATCCAATAATGTTGAGGAGCACTTCGCCATTAGCACAAACCGATGTGACAAATTTCTTTCAGTGTTTACGTTTTGATCCTAAGGTGGTTGCCGCGGATCACAAGTCTATTCGTCAAGGTGACTTTAAGCGGCATGTGAATATTGCTCTTGGAATTCAAGGCGATGAGTCTCCTAGTGGGTTATTTAAAGGGAAGTTAATTCCGTCTCCTATACCAGAAGAGATCAAAAGATTAAAAGCTGGTCTGCGTGAAAACAATGTGAAGGCCAGGTAGTTTAGCTATCATAAGTTAGTTAGTTTTTTTTTGAGGTGCTCTTTTGCTCATTTACTTTTTGTGGTCACAGGGAGCGCGTAAAAATATTCAATGAAGCTTCTTCTGTGTTTAACAAGTTTTTTCCAAGTGTACCTACAAAGAAGAGGTCTCGTGCAGAAGGGTTTTCTGGTGACCGGTCTGGTGATCGCTTAGTATCAGGACTAGGCCTAAGTAAAATGGGGTTTCAAGGTCAGACCTTGGCTGGTGGTTTTGAGCTTGACCAGCAAAAGTTGGATGAACGACCAAAAACTAATGTTCCAAATAAGCGAACACGTACATCTATGGTAATTGCTGATTTTGCTTGACATAGCATCCTTTCCTGTGTTACCCATATTTGAGCCATTATCTTGATTCGTAACTGAACAAATAAGCCTTATATGCTATTATGCATCGTCCTGTTCGCATTTTATTGTGCATACCTTCGATTTCAGGAAAGGTGCATCTTTTGAACAAATATTCTATGAAAAAATGAGACCTAGGTTACAATTTATAGTTTTGGATATGATGTAGAAACTTCGTCATCTAAGTCAATTTATGCTACTAAAGTAGTACTCTTTATTTATTTTGGATTGCATGCAAAATTAAGTGTTATATCAAGGATTGATATATTACAGCATTTTGTCTTTTTATATTCCATAGGTTCTCAACTATTTTACCTTTATGCCTATTGTATTCCTATAATACTGTTATTACCTGATGTTTTTTTGCCCTGTTAGTTTTGATAAAAGTTTACGGAAATTTATGTGTTGTGATATTTTTCAAAATCTTAAGTTTTCTTATAACTAGTAAGTGCGTCACTATTGCTTCAGGAGATCTTAGTCTGTTTATTTTATGGTTCAGATGGATGTTCGAAG